>WSZQ02025854.1:0-33249 GCA_019419845.2 Weissflogia rhopalogaster | reverse complement strand
GATTATATTTATTATATGGATTTAATGAACTGAGTTACGTTTGTCGGTATGACTGGAAAATAATGGATCCTAAAGGTATAATTGAATGATGAAAGAGATACATTGAATCCGAGGAATGATGGCGGCTGGTTGTCGGGGAGGAACGCATTTAAAATAAATATTTATAGACAAGGAACACGCGTAAAGTGCATTTTGACAAGGAAGCAGCAGAGGAGAACTGAACGTGGCGATAAACCTTCAAAAATTGGATGTTTCTCTCGATGTGCAGAGCTCCCCACAATTCCCTGCATTCTACATCTTGCTGGGAATTATAGACCGGGAATGAGACTTGCGGCGGCACGTCGAGTAACAGATCGCAGTAACGACTAGACATCCGTCGCCTTCATCAACCGGCATTGCTTCCAAGTACATTGAAGGGAGACAGTGTCATAATTTCCAAAATTGAAAACCAGGCCCCGCATCGCGAAAAATGATCTTTAATAATCATGCTTAATAGACTAGAGGCGAGGTGTAAGAGGGGAGAGCGTGTCTTATCGTTTGCATCGCGCCATCTGAAGTGCTAGCGACCGCTGCAGGCATGGAACATCTAGTACCCCGAGCAACTCGACACGTTGTTCCGCTATTTCAGGATTTCAGGATTGGCAATCGATTTGCATTTTTACTTCTGCGGTATTCCGTAGGCGTAGGCCAATTAATTGTTACCTTCTCGAGTCGAATGAAAGATATTCTGTGGGGTAGGTACTATCTAAGGAGATTGAAGAGGGTGGTCGTTTAAGTTGTTTGTTCGAGTATGTCTGGTGGTACCTTCTGCACGTTAACGACCTCCCGCAGATCGGGCAGGCTAGACTTGAGGGTGACCACATGTGTTGGAAGTCGATAAAGTTAGTCACATCAGAAACTTCGTCGTATCAACTACTATCTGCAGCTCAATTATTACTGTCAACTACTAATTTGATTACTTCGGGACAGTCACTATTGGAACTTAGGACCGATCTGTTAGTCACTCTATACTTAAGTATCATTTCGTAATGAACCCAAAATGCCTTTTTTTCATTTTTTGAAGAAATTGTTCATGCTGAACGTCCTTGAATTTAACCAAACAGCCGTCGTAGACACCTAAGTAATTCGCCCGGTCGAGCGTGCTGCCTTGAAGATCCGAAAGACAAGTTAATCTAGTGCCTAAGCGCGCTCGCGCAATGCGCCTGCCTGAAGAAGTGGATGAAGCGGTCCGGCGACATTAATAAAACGCCTTCGCAGCGTCTTCATCTAGATTAGGAGGGTTTTTGCCGGGTATTACGCATGACGTCGCGCTGTGAGGGTTGAGTTGCTGAAAAAACATTCGCGTTTACATTGTGGCGACGGCGGCGACGGTGGCGACGCAAGAACGCCGCCCCCACGCGCTGTTTTTCTTTCTACTTTGCTCGCGCGCGGCGAACTTACGTGCACGGCACGACGAGAAAGGCCGCTCCAGCGACAGGCTGACATTTCCATACGTTTGGCACACACCAACCAGCCTGGAGCTGGAGGCGGCTGGGGGCCAGCCGCCAGCCAACGTGTTATTTCTGCCCATGCGTTGCGAGCAAGCTCGTGCACACGAAATGTTTAATTTATCGTGTGATCTGTCCGCACTCATTGACATTCATGCCGGCGCGCTTTTATTCCGAATTATTATCGTCCGACAATTTTATATTTATTTTAAACCCTGTTTTACACATGTTGCGATCACGCGCGCAAATTTGTTAGCGTTTTGTGCAATAAAATCGGATGTGCGAATTCACCATAGGCGAAATTAAGGCAACTTGCATTCCATGCAATGTGGGTGCCCAACGTTAAATATTTGACCGTTGCGAATATTTCGCACGAAAATTGTTTCCACCTGATAGCGGGTGCATTCATTAATTAACGGACGCGCAAGCATTTGTAGGTAGTTGTAAGCCAATTGTGCGAAATGTATATACCACTGGCACATACGCGATTTTAGGCTTTCACTCACAATCAGTTTGCGAATTATTATATATCAAAGGGAAAGGAGAACTTTGTTTGCCACCTCTTTGAAAAATAACACGTTTAATTAAATAAAAAGCGTATTCGTTTCTTCGCTACTGTCAAACAGTTTTTAATAAAGGCCATAGGGTCCACATACTATAAAATAGATATTTGTTCAGTCATGTGCAAGTTTCTTCGTCCCCACAGACTCACATCAAAGGGACCGACTATGGTAACGTATCTTAACTATCCTAACTGTAAAATTTCTGCTATAGAATACGTGTGTTTGTTGTGTCCACAGACCTTTAGGTTATAATATTACGGCCGACACCGAAAGGTAAACGAAAGTCAGAATCATACAACCCCTGATATTTTTGCTGAGTGTGAAAGTGACGATACATCGGTTAGATAAGTTTCGTCAGAATATGGTTATCACTAAAAAAAATCTGTGGGGATAGTATAAATTTGGGAAAGTAATAAAATTACAATTACAGTGAACACCTGTTCAATACTGTTAGTGGATTATCACGACAGAAAGTTACTATTTTAGCATTATAATTTGGAAAATCTGCTTTTCTTATGATGATTGAAATCGGGGACACAATTGCAAAACGAATTATGCTAAATGTATTCAACCACCGAAGAAAAAAAGCGTTTTCAAACTTTCGCTAAGCCTTGGAGTCAAATCAAAGCGAAAGAAAAACCTTGTTTGCGCACTGACTTCTTGACAAATTACATGTTTAATTAAATAAAAAGCCCAAGTTTTCATTCTCACCTGAACCGCGCCGGGACGCGTTTTAGCCTGCCAGCGTCTTATTAAATTACGCGTGGCAAATTTGCCGGCGCGAAATTATTTATGCGCAAACCTTATTAAAAATCTGAAAACGTATAATTAGAAATTTTCGTTCAGAGCTGCCTGAATTTGCATGTAGCATCTTGTGCTGTTTCACTTTCGCAATTTTCGTCTAGATCCCGATTGCAGATCTGTTTTTGCCGGCTTGGCGCGCTTTGAGTGTTGTTGTAGGATGCGGGGGACACTAACGTACATCTCTTTTTGTACCACCACCGATCGCCGCTTTTTCGCATTCGTTTCCTACACGTTTCGCTCGCTAAATTCAGCAGTCGCCTGAATGAAGTTGTTTGCCCGGATTCGGTCCAGTTGGCGATGCTCGTGGCGCTACCGTCTCGTTTCTTTTTTTAATTAATCGCGCCGGCGGGCCGTAATGCAAGCGTTAAAGATTAATTAGACGCGGCCCGTTTTGCGCTCTTGTTATGTGCTTAATTTCGCGGCGACGAACGTCCGCAATCCTTTTTTATTTCGTGTCCGGCATGTCGTGTTTGCGACACACCACTTTCTGTAATTTCATTTATTTTGGCGAAACTCCGAAAACACGTTTTATTTGATTGTTAACAAATCGCTGTACATTATTTATGCAGGTTACTTTACTTTACCATTACCGACAAATAGAGTTCATAATGACTGAAGAAGAAAAATAGGTCTTCTGTTCGGAAGAAGAAAGCCTTTTTTTGCGCTTACTAGTAAGAATATAAAATTTTAGTGAAGGTTTGAATAAACTGGTCAACCCAAAACTGGTTCAAGTCTGTGGGGAGGCTACAAAGACCACATATTATTAACTTAGGCTTAAGTTGCCAACCTGTGCTGACTCAATACAATACTGATAAGTTCATCCCCTGCCGGTCATCGTGTGCCGACCCTTCTAGTGAAATGGATGGTTTTAATGGACAATCAGTTTCCCCTCAGTCGATTTCATTAGGAACATTGCGTTACTTTTAAGAATACGTTAATGAATGGTAGAATATACTGGAAACTTTCAAACTCGCTACAATTTGTGGGGAGATCGGATACCACCGATTGTTAAACTTAAGGAGTCAATCTGTGGTGACTTGATACCACAAAGATGCATTTGATCTCGTTGAAAATGCTAGTGTTACTAACCTGTATTATCAAGGTTAACATATCCTACCTTGATAATACATATTATACATATTATGTTTCTTTGATGAGAGTCTCTGGGAAGAAGGCAAACAAGAGATAAGGTCCTTTGTTCGCAACTTGTTAAATCTGTGTGCATCGACCACAATTAGAATATCTGAATAATAAATTAACGTTTAGATCAGTGATATGTGGCCATTGCAAAAGGGGAAGAACCTCTCCCATCATAGGATTATGCAAAACCTAAAGTGGTTTAGTCGAAATAAATAAATGGATCAATCGGTTCATCAGGTGCCGATTGGGTGCTCTAATATGAAAAGGATGCTGCTCTTGGAAAATCAGTTTTCCGTCAGTCGATTTCGATTGGAACAATCGGAGCATGGCATTACTTGTAAGGATACGTTAGTGAAGGGTAGAATAAACTGCGCAGCTCAGAACTGGTTCAATTCGTTGAGGTGACCACGAAGACGTTAATCTGTGCTGACCAAATACAACAATCTCGTGAAAAATGCCAATGCTACCGGTAATACCAAGGGAAGTTGTATTAGAATACGTTTAAATATTTTGACTCTTCGACGCCAGGCTGTGGAGACGGTTCAAAGGATATAAGGTCGAAAGTTGTTCAAATCTGTGTGCATCAACTACAATCATAATAACGTTCATGTTTGTGTCACTGATATATAATCGTAAAAAGGGGAAAAGCGCTCTCCTGTCCTAAGTCATGCCTATACTTCAATGGTTCACTTCAAATTAATTAATGGGTTACTCTGTAAACCCTCTAGACTGAATGGGATGTTCCACTTGAATGAAAAGGAAGATTCCCTTCACTCGATTCCCAAGTACGTTCCAAAGACCAGCTTATTCCGAAAGTAATAGTTTTATAGAAATATCAATTCTATCCGACATGGTTTTCAAAGAATGTTGAAATCTCGAATCGAAAAGCGAAAAATCCCTGATCTCACACAGGAGCAAAGTATTTTTATACGATTTGTCGACCGTGACAGGACAAAAGAAATCCCTCGGACCAAGGCTTAATCCACGAAAAGGAAAAACCGGAAAAGGGAATTAATAAGCGTTTGGAGGATGCTTGAAGATCAGTCATTGACGTCCGCGTTGTCGATATCTCAATGAGATATCATACAGTTCGCGTGGTTCATTGTTCGCTTTGTAAAATCAATTGATTGCATTTGTGTTGTCCAAAAAAGTATGTGAAGCGCTCGTTCCACGCGCAAGATGCGAGTGGCATGAAAAACGCCCGGCCTCGAATTTAATTCAACCAATTCTCTCTCTTTCTGTGTGCACATTCGACGTCTACATTTTTATTATATTTGCCAGCGGCGGCAATGCTTCGGCACGCGCATGCAAAGGCAGACGTGAGGACCGCGCGCACGCTTGTCGTTTTCCAATTACGCTACGAAACTCGATAAGAAAAAGTCGGCATTCGCAGAACCCGGGCGCACTCTGCGTCTTATTAAAATGGAAATAAATTAAGATCGTCTTATATGATATTAATGCGTATGCGTAAGCGGCTATCCCTGGGATACGGATATCGTCGAAGAAGAAGGTCGTAATGGAAAGGTTTACAGTTCCGCTTCCGCCGTAATTAAGTTAATTCCAACTGAATGCGCCAAGTGTAATTGCACTAAACTCAAACTAAATACGACCTAAATACACTGAACAACAAAGTTTCGACTTTCAAGCGAGCGCACCACACGCCCACCTTCCCCCGCAACCCGCTTTATCGCCATTGTGCCCCCCCCCCCCGGAGGTTCCAACGAGTTGCCGCCGACGGCATGATGCACGGTGGCCTCCACGCGTGTGTTGGACGTTTTTCGGCGTGCCCAGCGCCCTGGTTTAGCGGATTATATTGTTGCGTCGTTTTAATGCTCATTATTTTCGTGCCTGGCGTTTCTAGGTTAGGTCTGTTTCGGCCAAGGTTTGCCTGTATAGGAGCAGTTTTACTAATCAAACTTTTGTTGTGGTATTACTGCGGTTCTAGGATACTGTCGATATTGAAGTAAAGAAACAGGTTCTCTTTGGAACAACCTTAGAATGAGAGGACCAATGCCCATTTGGGAGGTATCTAATTAGACCCAACTGTAAAGATCTGGAAACCTGTAAAGATTTGGTTTAGCTTGGGAGTTGAATTCTTGAAATATGATTTTAAAGTAAGGTTACTCAGGGTTTCGTCAGGCTGGATGTTATGTTTTGGTGGTATTTTGTGGAATTCTGTGGGGACTCGTGTGGGGACTTCTTTGGGGACACCTATGAAGTCATCTGTGAGGACTCCTGTGTGCAGTGTGGTTTACTAAATTTTAGCATTTTTCTTTTCTTTTTCTAGAATCGGTTTTTCATGATTAGTTGTGGTTCCATTAACGTGTCAATGTTGGCACAGTTTTACTAATCAACATTTTGTTGTGATAGTACTCTGGTAGATACTGTGAATATTAGACCCAAGAAACTGTGGAATTCGGTGGGGAATGCTGTGGGGACTCCTGTGGGAAATTCTGTGTAATTTATCATTTTTTTAAATATTTTTGTCATTTATGTCTGAAAATACTACTTTCTTTACTGCATTAATATTCAGGGACACCATCCCATAAAGGTATTCTAAAATGTACCAACAAGGAAGAAATTAGTCCTGACTCAATTCTAGATTCGTTTTTTCAGGATTATTTGTGGTTTCGTTAAAGTGTGCCAATGTAGGCGCAGTTTTACTAATCAAACCTTTGATTTGGTATCACCGCGATTCCAGATGCTGCCGGTATCTGATCAAAGGCATCCAGGCAATCGGTATAGGAAGCCGACGGAATGAATACCGGGGCTAGGTCGGCGGCGATGGCCGCAAAAAGGCACCCTGCAACGAAGGCTTCACTAACGCGAAGGTAGTAATCTTAAGTACTTACAAGTGGATGTAGTGGATGTAGTTCCGTTGGAGAGAGCCCATTACGCCTCGCATTACTGAATTATTGAATGCAGCGCGGGGGCAACGAGCGGGTAAAGACGATGCCCGCCAGCATCGAGAGGCGATCTTCGCGTCGAAGACGGCGGTCGTTACGTAAACGCGCAGCGGAACGGCCGCCATCGGTGCGGCAGCGTTTTCTTGCTCGCCACCAAATACTAACCGCCCCCGCCGTGCATGTGATGCGACTGCTACGGCCGTAAGTAAAGGGTAAAGGGTTCGGCCAGTAAAAACTCGAGCGTCGCGGCGGTGGAATGGATTTTCCTAACGTCCACCCAAAGATCGGATATCTGGCTGAAATCAGCAGAATATCCGAGCAATTACGGATATATGCCTCCGGATGCCTACATTCCTGCTTCTATCCACCACTCTCGTCTACTCTTTCTATCCCCCCACTTTTCATCCCTTGGCAGCGTTTTTTTCAAAGAGCGCTACCACGTTCCGGTCCACCGACACGGCAGGCCAGGATCGAGGTCAGATTATTTACTGTCGAGTTGCTCTCGGACTCTTCACTGCAAAAATGCAGCGCTTCAAAGTAATCAAAACGCTGGCATTTTTCTTTAAACTTGATCATTGCAGCTTTGAATATCACAATGTAGGCAACAAAAAAAAAACAGCAAAACTATTTATAGACTTATTGTACGCGAATTTGCGATGATTAAAAGTTTTTTAAATGAACGCTTTTTTAACTTTTGCCCCAACTAGTCCCCGATTTATATAAAACCATAAAAATAATTTCAAAAAAAAAAATGATAACTACATTCCTTCGCCATTCGGTGCTTTTTAATTTGTTTGACAAACTACTACCAACTTTGTTGCTATGATAAATGTTTTAATTCCCGTACAAAAATATAAAAATACGAGTAATGTACTGGGAATCTTACGCCGCACCAACTCTTAAAATGGGCTTGGTGCTACCGTTTTTTGTTTGTATTCGTATAATAAAGTGAAATAGGGAATATACATATTTATCAGATAAATATTTCATCATTACTATGGTGTTTCATTTCTTTTTGTTTATAGCCTCACAATCGTAGTTTAACATATAGATTTGACCATACTGACATGTACTAGTACCCACTTATAAGGGGAGTATCTCAATTGTCCGCCTCCGATATTGTCCAGATTGTTCTAATTTGTACTTCTATTACATATATTGATTTTTTTCACAAATTGAATAAGTCTGCAGTATGCATCGTTCATAATATGCAAGATGTAATATTTTTTTATATTCTGTTATTTGTTATTTTATAATTATTGTTAAATAACTCTAAGACCAATAGACTGACAACTACGCAACGAAATCGACAAATAAGTTTGCTTTTAAAGCAATATCTACCTCAATCAATTTGTGACAAAACTTTGATTTTTTTGGCAAACGGCTCAAAACGACGAAAAATCTCGTTAGTAGAAAAATTGTTTCAATATATGTCAAAATATGCACAATATATATGTACAATAATTTTCATCCAAATATCTTACGGACAATAGAGATAAACCCCTTGTTAGTTACTTTGTATTCTTACCACACTGCACTTTATTCAAGGCATTTATGGTGGTTATCGCTGTCGCGTACGATGCTATCACCGAGGAAATATAAATAATTGTAATTGTATATAACAAAGTAGGCAAGTCCCGTGTCCCGCGATTTGGTGCACGCAAAGTCTTAGCAAACTCGCACCACCGTCGGTTTTCCATGGTTTTGCGGTGGATGCGTTGTTATTTTCTTCGCGGGGGCAACGGGCGCCGCTTCGTTTTTTTTAATTTGCTCGCAAATCGCGTTTTTAAATCCCGATGCGGCCGAAAGTTTCGCAAACTCATTTAGAACGTAAACTCCGCGGCGGCGGCAAAGTTATATCTGTTTGTTCGAAAACTCTAATATGCGAGATTACAACGAATTTTTAATTTCTCGGAGAAGGGCAAACAACGAACGGGAAGGACCGAAAAAAAAACGCGCCCCAAAAGTTGCGGCAATGTCACAGTGCGGGCAATTTTGCGTTATTAGTTTCATTTGAATAATTGCGCGGAATAGCAGAGAGATGGGCTACTTTGGAAAAAGCGCGATCTGCAGACCGGCGCGGGTGGCATTTTTGCGAGAAGCGAGAAAGCAACAAAAAAACGGAGCGCATCCGACCGCCGAAAGTTTTCACTCTGACGATGTTGCACGCCGTGTTGCAGTTAATTCGCGCCGGTGGCGGCGGTGGCGCGCGTTGCAGGCGTTCTTCCTGCCAAAATTAAATCCAACGGCGCCTGCTGATGGCGGCGGTGGTGGCGACGTGTCTTGGTGCGAATGTGTGTATGCGTCTGTATATGTATACGTTTGTACGTAGCTGTGTGTTTGAGTGTTGGGTTGAGGTGGTTGCTCGGGGGTGGAAATGGCGGCACCATCGAATGCCGCGGTACCGATGGCGGCGCTACGACCAGCCGGTGCGCGCGATTAATAATATTTCTCCCAGCGTTTCCGCGATCTCTCGCACGTAAATTGCATATGCGAGGAGGCAGCAGTAGTAGGGGCGGCGGGTTAAGGACTTAACTAAAACGCAACTGCTAAGTGGCGCAGCGAGGCAGGCAAACACGGCAAGCGCGATATTTCAAAGCGCTGCTCTTGCGAGATGCATCTGGCGCAAGCAACATTTTATAAATAAAATTAAGAAGATGCCTGTGCCACATTATCCGGCATGCAAACGCAATTAAATGTTGCTCATTTTATACAAAATTACTGCAATATTTCATTTATTTTATATTGCGAGCCTATTCTTGATAGTCTCATTTATATTATCAAGTTGTTTTAAAGTTTTAAAATAAATGAAACTTAGAAAGTTTACGTGAAAAAAGTCTTACGTTGTAGATTTTTCTCTTCGAATTTACAAAACTTAGTTAGGAAAACTTGAAAACATTTCTTATGGTAGGTGAAATGTTAAATGTACCACCTGTGATTTGCATATGTTGGGTAGATTACCCAAATAAATACAATTTGTGTAAATCCGCAATTTTTTCGATTTTCAGGTCGTCAAAACAATCGTCAAAATTGGGGATTTGAACAAATTGTATGTGTGGTATGTGGAGTCAATCAAAATTTATAATTTTACATGGGACTGCCCATTACGCGATATACAAATGAAATTTAATGCGAAACCACGAACGTGAAGCAACTGTAGGTGACATCAAAAAATGCACAATATCAATAGATGAATAGAAGTACTGTGGGGTTTTATAGTTAACTTCCGAACAGTGTAAATTTTCCACTTCGGATAGTAAAACACGTGTTAATGTGTTACAGCCAACCCAAGTATATCCTGTGTGTGCATATCCTGCGGCAAATTCAACGGTACGTAGATTTTAACATGATAGCTAATTTCCGGCGCTAAGTGTTAAGTCATGTTTTCTACGAGGCGTGCAGGCGACGGCGGCAACCGGCGGCGGCGATGCAAGTCAGTGATTATGTGAAGAGTCATACAAACTGTGGCGCGTCGGAAAATCAAAATCCCGGCGAAATGCAAACGCGAATCATAGAAATGATCAATCTCTATTACGCCTTACTGCTGCCGCGGCTGCCGCAACCACTCTTTTCCGCATGGCGGCGGCGCGCGCCACAACCATCCGCCGCCCGGCGTCGACGAAATCCATCATTCTTCATTAATCACCAAATGGATGTCGAATAGATACGAACGATGTTATCATATCGCACCTCCACGCCAGTAATGCCTTTCCATCCTTTCCTTGGTGGTGACTGCTCCGCCGTCCCCACGCCACCCATAACCACCCGGCCACCAGGGAGATAAATCCGTCGCGTGACACTGACGCCGGAAAACTCTCAGCCGGGCGCATTGTCATTTAACAGTCTTTTTATCAATATTTTTTGGTTCGCAGAGTGTTTATTGCCATCGGCGGCATCACTGTCATCTTTATAACATACAACTTCGATCTTCGATCCCATCAGTAGTCGGCGCAATTGTATTCTACGAGGGACGATTTCCTGTTTGGCGGCTTACAACCACTCCTAGATATCGATTTCTATCAATCATAGTTTTTTTTCCATTCTTGCAATGAATTACGGAACTTCACGTGCATGATTGCAAAAAATATCTATTTATCTTATTTATATGATAATAACAGAAAAGTTCTTTCATAATGAAACAATATTTACTTATTTTTCGAATGATATCATTGATTATCCTAATTTTTAGCCATGAACAAATGTTTTTAAATACTGATTCAGTTGCCTTCTAAAGATCGGAGTTACCTGTCGCTTTGTCAAATCGGACAACTAGGCTTTTAACGCGCATGCGTGAGAATTTTGTGAAGTTTTGACGGTACATTCCGTCCAGTAAACTTGAAATTTGCGGATACTCCGTAACATTCGTATACATCCCCACATCCCTGATAGAAGAATTGCTTAATACAATTCCATCTATCTGAAATTGATATCACAATTACGTCGCGAGATACCTGGCTGTGAACATTTTAAAAAGTTGACATATAAATTCTGTGAAACAAATTTGGAATTTTCGGATATTTGTAAAACCCGTAACATTCTTATATTAATGCACCTGATAGAAGAAGTGTTGCATAATACAATGCCGTCAATCCCAAATTGATATCACTGAAGTGTTGCTTATTTTTTAATGAAAATATAAGTTGTTTTATAAAAAAAAAATACCTCGAAAAACAGTGATTTAATGGAATTTATTTAATTAAGGATGTAAACATTTGAAATAGTTTATAACATTGCATTGTATCAATCGAAATTTGCAAATTCTATTGTCATTAACAGTATCATGTTGTCAACATGCCTTCTCTCGCGTTATATTGGGGTAATGGCAATAGTTGTCAATCTGTGGTTTAAACCTCTGTTTGCCAAACATAAATTCGTGCATAATTCTCGGACTTTCGGCACGCAAATCTAGCCCCGCTGGAATTAGTTGCGTTAGGTGTATTTTATTTTTTTAACGGCCAAGTTTATGACGCGCATACGCGCGATGATTTCACGCAGGCCGTTATTTTCTCGCGTTCGCGCGCTTTTGTTTGCTTTTCGTCTTTAATTTGGAATTATGGGGCGCACGTCGCGTGTTTGTAAAACCTAAAATCCACAAGTCCGGCGCAATAAACTCGCACACATATAAAGGTGCGTGTGAGACTCGGTGGCGCAGGGTTGCGCAGGGTGGCGCGAAAAATTACGGCAATGCGTTTAATTCCTGCCACGCCGCGCAACGACGAGACAATAAAACTATATTAATTGCACATAAAAACCTATCTTATAAATTATGTCCGCTGGCTTAGCACGGTAAAACGGCAAACACAGTCACACAAGTAGCCACCCCCTGCGGGACAGCATGGTGCCAGATTGCCGCGGTGACATACCCAGTTCGATTCTGTTAAATGTGGGTGAATAACTCCTGATAGCAGTGGAATAGAGAGAAATGGCAGGGAATCGTCGAGCTAGCACTCACCCGCCTCATCCGCCAACACCCCCAAAAAGCTATATAAAACCATTGCATGCAAGAGATTACAATGCAAGAAGAAATGAAATGGCACGGGAATCACTCGTGATTTAGTATTTTCCAATCATAAACACCGCGAAAGTGTAAACGAACATTGTTTGAACAATAATCATAAAAATATATTACCGTGCGTGCGTGCACATATTCCTTATACGTCCGGAAAGTCATTAACTGCCAACAAACAGCGTATAAATTTATAGACGTACATAAAATGAAACTCTTGTTTTAATGTGGTATTAATTAATTTATGAGAAAGTTTGCAATTAGCATTTCTCGAGTATAGAAGTTGTCGGAATGTAGGCAGCACTAAAAATCGTCCTCGAAACTTTTCTGTGCCTATTTGCCCTTTCCCATTTGTCCTATTTTATTATTTTACGAAAATATGCGGAAGAGTAAGAAACTCGCTTGGTTAAGCGAGTTTTTTTTTCTGTTAGACAAAGGACTGAGATAAACCAACGGACGGAAAACGTTGACAAACGTTTGAATGCGGAGATGTAACAATTCGCCACTGAATTGTTTAGTAAGCAGGAAAAGTAGTTGAAAATCTGGTGGAAAGTCGTGGCAGTACGGGGGCAAAATAGCAGGAGCCGGAAAATGCGGGTCGCCACTCGGATGAAAAGGGTGTAGCGCGGCGGCAGCGCCACAGCGGCGGCGATTGTGGAACGGGTTGTGCGGATTGCTTCTCGCGAGAGTTCTTTGCTGCTCGCTTGGCGCTCAATTCTCGACGCGGCGATGATGTTTCGCACGCCGGTACACGGATGGCTCGTCGACTACGTGACTTGTAGATTATATTGTTGCTGGCAGCGGCATGGATGGCGGCAGGGAGGCGGCTGAGTATGCGAGTGTGTTGCGCCGTTGCTGGATTTATTGAGTGCGGTTGGGCGTCGTTTTAAAAGCGTGTAAAATGGGCAACAACTTAAGCGCCCATCCAGCGCTCGAGCAGTTCTCTAAGTCGGGAATAAATTGATTTAATTTATTCAGTGGTAAATCATTGACGGTCCAAGTTCGAAACTACATCAATAGTACAGATAGCATCAGGGAAACTTTAAAATAAGACACAAAAACCTTGAATTTCAAGTTTTCAATACAATTCTGACAAACTTTGACCAACTCAATCAAGGTGATGTCAATTCAAGAGACAAAGAAGGTATTCCGCATTTTCCGAGTCAGAAAATTGAGGCAATAAACGGCCAGAGGGAAAAAATATTATATATTTAACTTTCCAAGCAGAACGCTTTGTAGTTTTCCTGAAAGGTAACCAATTTATTAAGTTGAAACTCTTGTTACCTCCGGCGATAAATCAATGAAATGAATAAGGTGGCAAGGAAACGGCCACATTTTTCTTTATTGTCGTTGGCGGGACGCGTTCGTGTATTTTTTTTTTCGTGCAGAGTGCCAGCCACCCTGCCCACAACGGTGTTTCAAAGCCATAAACGCTGCCAGCGTGTTCATGATTTACTTGATTTAGTACAGGGTTAATCATGTCGCGCTAATTGCCCATTTATTCACTGCATTTTCGCTGATGCCATTATTTAAACATAAAAAAAAACTGGATTTTGCTTTGTAGTCACATTATTTCGTCCACGTATGTCGGAAATTATGAAGCAAAAGTTCTAATAGAAACAACAACACATAATTCTTAATTTTTGTTATATGAATAAACAACGATATGCGAATATATTCCTGTTTATACGCTATTGCACGTTATTCTATATATTCTATATATTCATAGTCGTTTCTTTGTAACTTTCCTGTTAAGAATCAATTAGTCAGACACTTCTACCTTTTTGTATGTGGGCATAATCTGAATAATATAGAAAGTTTGGATCATTGATATTTTAATTTTGAAATAATTTCGGGATGAAGAGGAGGCTCACCGCCAAACAGGGGTGGCACTCTTTCGCCAGACTCTCACCTCAAAGCATGGCTCGACTTAACTCAAGTCTTATACAAGCATAAACAAATTAGTATCCTAAGACAATTGTGTTCCCTGCAACGTTCCTGTTTAGAATCAATTAGTCAGACTCTAGACTCTAGAATCTAAACTGTAAATCAGGAGTCGACAACCCGTTTGAATGTGGTCCATAATTAACCACATAACACTAAAGAGTGATAATAAATAAAAACCAAATTTTGAGCATTAGGAATTCCCAGAAGACTACTATGAACATCATAGTTATTCTATTACACCGTAAATCTCTCAATCTACTCGAATTTAGCATGAGACTTTTTTTTAGCTTTTGGAGATCGTTTGTAGGAGCAACGCAGTCATCGCTGCGAGTAGCGTAATTTGCAATTTTAAAATCGTCAATCGTCGACAATCGAAGTCGCAAGCACTCGTTGGTGAAGCGAGCAAACGCAGGAGGGCAAATTCTGTGGCCTTGCACCTCGCGCCGCGAACCAGAAACCTCGAACACTCCCCTCATCATCGCGTGCAATCCTTCACGTTTCTATCACCGGCTTCCATCGTCTTTGTGATTCGGACAAGTTTGCCGACTCGCCGACGATTTTTCTTCGCATTCCGTCGCTCCCACTGCCGCCAGCGCGTTGTTTTCGAGCTCCTTTGCCGTGGCTGCCTCGCTCTCTGAATAATTCAATCGAGCGCGACCTTTAATCGAATCGGATGCTTTCCGCGGTGCCGGCGACGATCCATCGTTACATTGTTCGTTACTTTTATTTTCGAATCGAGGGCTTTCTTTTCGCCATACAGGCACCGCTCCGCTAGCGATTTGGGAGTATCGCCGGAGACGTGAGCCGATTTCCGCCAACAGGCAGTAGCCGACGGAAGAGGCAGGGTGCGATCGACGCGCTTTTCGTTTCAATGGCACGGTGTCATTTATAGAGCATTCGCAGTCCGTGGAACAACGTATTTGTGTACAATTCAAACGTGGAAAGTTATACGTAAATGTTAAAGATTCCCCTTTTCGAAATATCATTGCATCACGGGGAGCTACATTTATTTAGTGCAAATAACTAGTTCAAAAGCACAGTCTTTCAAGCAACAGCGTGCGCCCCCATTCTCATTCTGACCATGTCTCTACTTTTTTTATAGATCAAAATCACTACGGAATGGAAGAAATATCCTATACTAATATTAAATCCTTGGAGTGAACTCCTGCAGAATCAGACGAGGTGCGTTAGTCATGCTACGTCGACCTGGTTAATTCATGTTCATTTTTTCTCCATCGGAACAACACGTTGGTCCGACCGGGCGCGTTAACTAGGTATTTATGAAGTGCAAACTCCAAAGTCCAAAGCCACAGGAATTCAAGCATCAGCTTACACCCTCATTCGCATTCTGATCATATCTCTGTTTCTTTATGAAGATCGTAATTAATATGGACTAGAAGATATGTCCTAACCGAATATTGTATACTTTCTATTTTTTAAATGTATAAGGGAGTCCTCAGGTCTGTGGTGAATTCTGAAAGTTTTTTTTTGTTCGGATTCTCATAGAACAAGAACTAGAAATCAGGCCTTTATACTTCTATAGCATTACATATTTTTAAGTACTAGCTACTACAGAGATAGTGAACACTTGCACAATTGCACAATCGGGCAGACCCCATTCATCACACTGCGTCGACTTGGTTAGTATACGGCCCCTTTTTCTTTAGTCGGACCGGGCGCGTTCACAGCGGTGCAGGCATTAACTTCCGACTTGATTCGCGACAATCTTCCCAAAGGAAATAAGAACCCCGACTATTTAAAAGTATCCTTTCAAAAATGATATATCATGAATACGGTTGTACTAATAGATTGGTTTAATTTCAGTATATGTCAGTATGCAAATTTCGTGAATTCAAAAGTAAGAAGCTAAATCCACGAAAAACGAATGCTTTCGAACTTCCGAAAGTTGGCCCAAGGAATATGCTTGAAATTCTTCGAAATTAATTTTAATTAAGTCGTTCGTATCCAGCAGGGCTGGCAGGGCCAGATAGACTCGATAAGGCGACAGTCCCCAACAAACGTCACTTGAATTTCGGCCTCCCTCTCAAAAACTCACAGCTCGGCCCTGCATAAGTAGGTACACAGCCGTAACCCAGAAAAACTTCTCGCGCTTTGTTTACTTCGTTATTGAACCGTTCGGTTTTGGGTATGCATGCTGATTATGTGTGCGCGAAGCGGATAAAAGTGTACGCGCGGGTTTTTTTCCTCATTTTTCCTGCCGTGTGCGTTTGCGTTCGGGTGGGTGACAGCCAGGGTGGTTGGTTTGCCAGCCCATGCTCGGCGCGGCTGATACGGGCGTCACGCGACGTTGATAAGGATGACTGATTCTTTGGTTTGTTTGAACAGACCGACGAGGTCGACGTGCCACATGATGCATATGTTGTCCCAGCGCAGCGTGTACGTTGACGTTCGTCGTGCTTAAGGAGCGCGGATAAATCCGCGCGACGCAGTTCGTTGGACCGCCGCGAAATGTGCTTGGCTGGGGGAATGTCGCCAGGCGGCAGGGTACTTGCCATTCGCCGCCGCCGAGAAGGATCATCGTCCATACAACCACCACCACCATCAGAAGCTCCGAAAATTACCATCCGCGTTGCATTTCAACAAGCAATTCGCGTGACTTACGCCGCTATTGTTTGCCACCAACTTTCACCACGCGCGCAAATAAAAACAAATGGAAACAAAAAGGATAATTAAAATTTGAAAGTTTATTGCGCTGCGAATGGAGGCGGGCGGTACTGTGCTGGGATTCAATTATAGTCCGGAAAATTGCAACTGCTTTGTCGTCGTACCGTTACGATTCGCAATTTTGAGGTGCACATGACTGAAGGTTTAAATAGGGATTTCTTCAGTCCTTTCATGCATTCATTTGGGTGCAATTTTTGATGTTGAATCGTTTACGCTTTTTTCCACCGGCTGTGATGCCGATGACTGGCCTGCTGGATTCAACTTGCTGCAATTTCAATGCATATTGATCGCAGCTCAAAGGGAACAATTCCGAGCTCTCGCGGAAAGGTGCACTCCACCGGAAGTTGCGCATTAATACAGGCTCCATTCCAGGTAACGGTAGTGGTAGTAGCTGTTGAATACGCGTAACACATCCGAGGAGCATTGGGCGCTATCTCAAGCCGGGAACGCAGTAATGACAAAGCGTCTCTTCGAATCGGAAGCGCACTTCAGGCAGGCGCGTCGAACGTACACTTGATGTGCGTATGAATTAACAGCTTTGCGATTCGTCTGCGTAGATGCAACCAGCGTGACTGAAACAAAACACATGCGCCAACGCGAGCTAGAAATCTAGAGATAACATTCGACCAGGCAGCCTAAACACGCCGGGGATCATCTTAAATAATGCGTGTTGAGCACGCCAGGCAACGCAAAAGCGTATATATCAATTATCATCAGCAGCTCCAGAGCATTCCGCAGGGGTGTGAGTGGAGGTAAAGGTTGAGAGGTTATGAATACCTTCGATATCTTCCTGTTTGTTTCCACGCAACTCATCCTTCTAGGCTTTATACATACACTAATAGATTCGAATAGATTTTCTAAGGACTTTTTAAATGTTAATTTCACTTTCTCATTATTAAGACATTCATACCCAACACAACAAGCAATCAAGGTCTTACGAAGTAAGATCTCAAAAGCGGATATATCAATTATCATCAACTGAACTCAAGATCTTTCCGGAGATGTAGAACGGTTAAGGTTAAGAGGTTATGAATACCTTCGATACCTTGCCACCCTTTTCCAGTCAGCTTGAGGGTGAACTCGAGGCTTCCTCATATCAAGGCGTAGCTGCAGCTCGATATTCAGCCTTGCGGTAAGTTTCCGAACACACTTACTTATTTACCCGAGGAACTTCAATGACTCCATCAGGAACGCGTTGAGCTATGACTGCATCGGCAACGGGTACAATTCAAACGGCGTCTACAAACGGACAGCGGTGAGTGGGTAACACACTAAATCTGAATGATTAATGCAATTACGCGTATGCGAAGGTAAGCTAACGAAACTGCTTCGCCTTCGTCAATTCGCGCTCAAAGGAGTCCTGCTTCAAGTGTGAATAAGTCATCAGCGAATTGGCCAGGTCTTCGCCATTTATCCCGCAACGCTCGTCGACATCGAAATGTACATCGGATCCCATCGATCAGGCGATGGCGGCGGCCGCGGCGTGACGAGCGGGTGTCGTTAATGTTTCAGACGTGCGGCTGTGACGACTTGCCGGAATTGTGCGGCGCGTCGGGTATGTTAACATATATGTGTTTGCAGCCCTCGCTGCTGGGACCACCTCAGCGAGTTGAAGGCGTTTGCCGTTCGACCGCCGCGCAATCATACGTCACGTTGACATTAACAAGTTAATACTTAATACCCTTCGATTGCATTATTTCGAACGCCACGTTAGCATATTGCGGAAATCGGTTCTTTCATTGCTGCGGGTGCACGGGGGTGGCATGCGGCACGAGTTATGCAACTATCGATTTGATTCAGTTCCCAGTACCAATCTATGTCATCATCACGTCATGCGGTAACGCATGAGTAATTAATTTACTCGCTTAAAGTGCGCTATAGTCCTAATTGACTATTTTTAATCATTAATTTGATGTGTTTTACGATCAATAGGTGGGAGACCGTAACGAGAAGCACGGTCGCACTGCAAGTAGCTGTCTGGCGAAAGCTTATCACTGCCATTCTGGATGGGCTCGTATTCCCGCTTTTGAAGCTTCGCAAATATTTTTGACGAATATTTACCAGATTAATGGAACATCCGAGTACGTGGAGCTTCAAAGCTGCGACAGGAGGTATTGACAGGAATAGAATTGAGATCGAAGACTGCTCTGATGTTTGGTTGGTAACAACGATGTACTAATTGACAACGTAGAAAATTGCAGGAACCATTAATACTAACAAATTACAAATATGACCTAATTTTATCTATTTATTACTTCTAGTTTCCTTCTTTAATAGTGCCAAATTATCTAGTACATGTCCCATCCAGTAGGGGCCCATCTGGAACACTCGTGCCCCCACCTCCAATTCAGAGCAGAATTATAAGTTATCTAGTATAGTAACTTAAACTCGATTAAGACCGAGAAAATCTAATCTAGAAGGAAATTATGTTGTAATTAAACTTTCAAAGGATTCCATTCCAGTGTACCAGGAATTGAGATTGATGGAAAATTGAGAATTTCTATAATATATAACAAAATTATAATGTGACACGGAAAATGGATTTTCCAGGTTGTTTCCCTATTTCGTATTTTCTGTTTTCCGTGTTTTCACGTATTTCCCGTATCTTTCTCATTTTTTATAGATTTAGTAAAGACCGATGCAACGTAATAATAAAAAAAATTAGCTAATATAAGAAGAACAAAAAACGGCCTGAATTTGTAATTTATTCTAATTGAAGTATACTTGCTCACTTATTTTAAGCGAAATCCAATTGCATTACGTCCGGTATACATTGAAAATGCAAAACATTATAATATAACTTGGCTGGAAAGTTTCGGCGGAAAGTTTTCCTGTTATTTCTGCCACTTCTGGGAGGCATGAAATGTGCATGTGTGGCAATGCATAGCAAACGGTCGAAGGGTAGGGGCAGTGGAAGGGTTTGACGGGGACTGTAGCAAAGTTTCGACTGCGCGCCGGCAACGGCTCACAATAATTTTTATCGGCCCTGACGTCCTTATCGCTAGTTTACGATCGATGTCGCGGGGCATTCAATAATTCAGCGGCGCCATTCACGGAGAGTGAGTGTCGGGGCCTGGACGCTCGAACTTCTTCGCCGACAATGCGGGTCCATCGCGATGGTGGCGGTCTGGAGTTTTCCGCTATTTTCTCGCCTTATTGAGGGCGGCACGTCGGCGGCGGCGGAGGTGGCGGGCGTAATCGTCGTGCATCGGAGCATTGCACCGGACGTCGCGCGAACCACCCACCAGCAAATATACTGCGACACTGTTTACTTAACCCCGTGTCGCGCACGAGTTAAATCCCAAGAGATTATGAAATCCCACGTAAACGCCCCAAGAACTGGACAGCGTACATTTTGCAAATTAAGAACTTTTTGAGTGGAGGATTTTTTTTTTCATTTGAGAGTGTAATAATGTTTATTAAACTTTTAAGTAATAACAATTATTTCATTATATCTTTAGAATGCTTCTACCGTCACACTTCTTTTGTGTTTTTTTCGTTAATTTGCTGGTATAAAACTGGTGGAAACCAGCTCATATTGATCTATGGGAATGTTGTGGATGCCGCGTGTTGCTACAAAATGGTACAAATCTGTATAGGCAACAAATCGTTGATCGTATCGTTGATGCTGATTCTGCAAAATGCTGAACCGACGCCGCGGCGCACCTATTTGTCACAGAGGTAGCTGCGCGGTGACCGCTCGCTCGATTTATACATTTTAAGGTGCAATTTAACATACACTTTAAGTATGTTAAATATTAAGCTAGCAACACGGTAATAGTGATAAACTGTTCCTTGGTTCTTCTACTTCATTGTGATATAAAGTTATCTCACTCCGTTCTTGATAAGTCCTTCAATTATGGTATTTTAAAAGTCATTTTATGAAAACTTCGTTTTCAACTTTAATATGGTTTTTCCACGTTTATCGCATCTGGGGGTAGATGCCATATATATCAAATTGGTCTTTATTTCATCTGCTTTCATATGGTTGACCAAAATTTTGTGATTTTGTGAAAGTCCACATTTTCCGGTTAGCATGACCCCGGCAAAGCCCAAAAATATATATTAGCAAGATATAAAAAATGCCAAAGCCACTAAGCGTCGTTTTCTACACACTATTTAGCTCCTGATTGCTAATGATTCTACACCGTCTGAGAAGGAACCTACAAGGTAATAAAACGATAATACACATATGTGATTCATTCTGTAACAAGTTCAGTTTTGAGGCAATTTTTCATCATTTACGTGAGGATTTAATTGAAAAATGATGCCAGAATGATTTGTTGAATTTTTCACGCATTACGAACCTAGTATTTCCGTGGGAGTGGTGAGGGGAAGTGGCGTGGAAATGTCTTGTCGAGTGCCGGGGGTGGCGTATGTTATGTTACTGTGTGCCGCACGCGTGCACAAGCGATGATCGCTAATGCGGTTCTGTCGTGAACGTCGACCGAAATCAATTAGCTGCCGCGCATACACGCACGCATCCAATGTGCAAAAGCCCGCGGTACCGTCGAGAGGTGGCAGCGCGATGTGCATTATACTAGGCCGCGAGCAAGCCGTCCCCACAGTAAGCGCTTCGCGAACGCGGTTAGCGATAATCTAACACACGTAATAATAGCACTTGGCGATTACTTAGCGCACGACAACAATCAATTATTTAAGCGAAATTATACACAATAACAATAATCAGCGACAGGGCATGGTGTCGTTGCTCGTTGTTTTGCCCCCCACAGGCAAACATCGTTTCGAATGGCGTTAACTGGCAGTGCACGCAGCGGCGAGCTAACAACCGGTCAACGGTGTCCCGTTCGTTATCGCTGATCCGGTTGAATGCATTCGCCGCGAGCTTTTTCCACTGCAAATTACTTCGCAAAGTGTGTGAGGGTTTCGTAGAAGGTAATTTATACTGGCCGGTGTTTTGGTATTTTGCGTCCAGTCTGAAGACGAGAGCTACTTCCACCCTCATTACGACGGACGGTTTTACTAGCTGCTTGCAACCATTCGGTGATGTCCAGTGGGTTGTGGGAAGACGCCAGCACAAGTGTGTTGGAAGTCGGCTCACTTAGAGGATAATTGAATTTTCCGATTTGACATTGTCGGAATCTGCTGGAAAAGTCCTTCACCGGCGACATGCGGCTATCAGTTTGCGGCCACACAGCCACACATAAAATCCGAGCGATTGAAAAACGCCAACGTGACTCCGCCGGGGGTTCGACGCTCAGTTTTCTTTTTTTTTCATCCTGCTGAAGTATTTTCAATTGAGTGTTGCCAATGAATGGCAGCAAGCCTGCTTGTGGCGGCTGGGGATCCGACCTCGGGACCCAACAAGTCGGCGTCTCGGGTCAAACCCGGCGTAATGGGGAAGAATAAATGAATGAAAAGATCCGCGGCAGGCGGCGCAATAAGAACCGCAAAAAGCAGCTCTCCTGCGGTCAGCCCCGGCCTCGGACTGACCCGCGTGCGACATAAACAAGCCGAAAAAGGAACGCAGCCGTGCTGTGGGACCTGGGCCCACCGGATCCGAGCCCAGGATCGTAAAACACACAAATGGCGGCGACGATTGCACGAAACAGGGGAGCTGGTAGAGTGAAGGAAAACGTCTTGATGTACGTGTAAAAGTGGCTTTCGTTTAGGACCAGTCCGACTTACTCAACGCAGTTGTAAGCCGTGTTTTAAAGAGAAACCAAGCGCGCACGGATTGAAACTGATTAGAAGAAGATGTCGTAACAAACAGGCATAACTGCCTTTCGTGTAGGGTTACCAAAAACCACTTACGCCGGAATACGGTTAGTTTCGAGTACCCTTACGATTCCCCTCGATGCTACGAAATAGTTCATCAACTTGCAAAGCTGCAAGTTTCCCAACGACCTACGGCTGGCCTCCTAGGAATAGATCCACCGACTTTAGGAACTATAGATAACTTCGTATAATATAGGAGATAGTGCCTGGGATATTAGGATATGTGGTAACCCTCTTCCAGATTCATTTTGTGTGTAAGTGGGAAAGAGTGCACGAGGAATGGAAGTCGCGAAGTGAATTTTTCTGAACGCTATGGGGGGAGATCAAAAGCAGTCCTGCCTTCGCATGTGCGTTGCGTCTGCCAGGAAACGCTGCCGGACTGAAAAACCTCACTGTGTGCGTCTGTGTGCGCGAGTGTACAATCACGCAGTCCAGGATAAGCTGGTTTCTATCTCCCGCAGGATTAGCCTTGATTGGATGGGCATCGTTTGCTCCTTCGAGACTCTCCGCCGCGCCTTCCCCATGCGATACTAATAACAATAGCGAGGATGTCGACATCGCGACGTTATTTAATTTATATCTATTAGCTGATAGAGTGGCGGACAGTTGGCAACGGCGCGTCGAAGAAAATCGAAAGAAAAACGCAGCGCCAACTTCCACAAGTCGAGAAGTAGGCATTATATCATTAGTCGATTAGACAAAGTGACCGCATCGCATGCCAATCGAGCGTGCATGCGTTTCAAGTTGCATTTTCTACTAGGAAATTCATAATTAATCGATGTAACATATTCCTTTGGGCATTAATAGTAAATATATTATGCCATTGATTGACTATGATTGTGTTGTGGTAATGGCGGGCTCGGTTGTCGGCTAAAACTACCGGCACAAATTTTATTGTAATTCCTCCCGATATGAATATTTCATTTTTATTAAAATGATTATATGCTTCATTTGCAGTAATTGCGCCCGCAGAAATGCGCATGACGCGCGGGTATTGCGCTAGGTCATAGATGAGCAACTCGTTATGAAAATTTGTAACGTGTTGAATGAGAAAAACGTGCTTAAAGCCGGTCGAGCTGGACATTTCATGAAGCATTTTCGTATTACACTTGCGCATTCATCAGTTTCATTGGTTTGGACTAATTGGGCACAAATATAAATCGCTTAACATAAAAAGTAATGATCAGTAAATTGCCTGAGGTTGAAGTAAATGTGTGAAAAAGAATTATTTAGTCACTTAGGGTTGTTGTTTCGCTCACTATTAGCACTTATAGCAATGTTAGATCTCCTCCAATGTATAATCAGCTCGCTGTAAACAAGAAAACATTTCCAATAGATTTCTAAAATCGGAGATTTTTCAAATCACGAAGGTCGACACTGCTTTTTACATTCACAAATATAATTTTATAAATATATCTGTAATAAAATATAAATGTAATAAAATAAAAAAAAGCAATTCATCGAATTCTGAAATCAGAGACTAAAAAGAGACAAATTGTGACACTGAGTCTCGTGGGATAACCCACTTCAAATCAAAAGGACCGCACTACGTTTGCCCTCGCACATATAAATCACTTAAAAGAAATAAAAGGACGTTAAGTGCCAGCATTTAAACTGTCGCGATTGCGACTATCAAGTTATTGAATTAATATATTTGTCACGAAAAAGCCTCAACCATGTTGTTGACTAAGGTATAAAAGGAATCACATATAAGTTTCAATGATTGCACTCAGTGCAGTAGGACCATGAAATAAAATTAATAAATATCACTTTGTATGTAGAATCTAAACGCCGTCATAAGCACGTTTGACATTGAATAATTAAGTCATGGAAGGTAGAATATTTCGTTTGCTATTAGAACAACACTATCTTGCAGCAGATTACTTTTAATGCATAATAAGAACCCTTTTGAATCAGCTCGGTGTAAACACGTAAACATTTTATAGATTTCTGAAATCGGAAACTGAAAGGAAACGAAGCGGGCAACTCTTAGGATATTCCACTTAAAATCAAATCAAAACCAACGATGCAGTGACAAATGATAATTACTGGTAAATTTAAAATAATTTCATAATTTTAATGATTGATGAAACGATGAATGATTATTTTAATATCAACAATTTGTATAACGGTTCAAAATTCAGAACGATTTAGTTTGTTACCAATTTGTTTCAATTTCAGTTTATTTGAAATAAAGTAGATACATGTGGAAAAACAGACATATGAAAATTTAATTACAATAACTCTCCAAATATTCAACATTTACCAATGTTAAAATAATCCCATATTATAAAGTAACTACTATATTTATTCATAAATATATAAATCTGTGTTTCATAAATTGTGTTTTAACAAATATTGGATGGAGATCATTTGGAAATTGGATATCTTTTAGAACATTTGTTAATGGAAATTTAATTATAAGATAATAACATCAAATTTGAAATGTAATACGTCTTTTAAAAGTTGATTTTTGTGGCGTCAGTTTACAAATCTGTAAATCAGTTTAATTGCATAGCAACTCTTGTATATGTTCACCAGAAATGTGTAAACGTAAACTCCAATCTTCAAACCTACGTCTGAAAGTTTATACAATTTCCCAGAAATTTCCATTTTCAGCCATTTGTTTCAATGCGGGTAAGTTTGCCCCACATTTAGGTTTAACTTATGCATCTAATACATATGCGAAAGTTTAAAATAGAAATTATGTGAGCGCCGAACAGCTTCAATCATTCCATGTTATTTCCGTTTAGGTGCGATGGTGGAAACGACAGTATCAAATTAAGTGGATCGGTAAAACCTTGACACGGATATAAATAACGGTGGCAAACATGTGTTCGCTAATCGCATTGCAAAGAAGCTGACTCACTCGCTAATTTTTTCTATTACGCATTTATATCAGTTGAGCATTTTACGTTCGGCGCTCTAATCTTTTTTTGTAAACAGTCATATAAGGGTAAATAGTGCTGGTTGGGTGCTCGTAAAAATAGCACTCAGGCGCATGGGACAGAAGAAAAAAGGTGCATAATTTATGTAAGCAATCCCCACAGGGATTACGGGTCAAACGTAGGTGGCGCGAAAGGGTGCGACACCCGGTGAACCCGGGTGGTTGTGCTGGTGGTTGTTGTTTGGTAGTTGTTTTCAGGAACCCCCGGCGGTTCGCGCGCCGAGCGCAATAACTAATAAGGCATATTTTGCATTATTCTCGTGAACCTCGACGCGAACCCGCGTACGAGGGGGCGGGGGCGGCGCCGGCGATAAGCGTGACATATTGTTGCGACATTATCTTTCGACACATTTTTAGATAGCGGTTACGTATCGCCGTGTGGACGCTGTGGGGGCAGTCGTGCCAGTGGCGGCAGCGGTTGGCGGGTGGAGAGTGCACGTGGGCGACGTAAAAACACGCGTTATGAACCCCTGGGTACACCGCCACCCGGCGGCGACAGTTTGCACCAGGCCGTACACCGTTTCATCCCTCAACCGTCTCGCCACGGCGACGCCGACGGCTCACTCGCTCTCGCACTTAATTTGTAAACACCGGGGGCGCAGATAACAGGCGGAGTTTTATAATTCTGTGGCGGACTTTATGACGCTCGCGTTTTTATGACGTTTCGGCGGCGGCCGGTCGGCCTGGAAGCGCCGCCATCACCGCCATGATACACGTAATTGAAAATTCTTTTTAATAGTGCCAAGTATCATTACCGCCAGACGCCATTAAAGTCGGAAAATATTAATTATCTGCGCGTTTTTACCACGACTCAAACAGTATACCTATACAATCGCTGATGATAAAATCAAAATGATTAACAACGATTTGTTTTTCTATCAATATATTTTTAGAACTAAACTGAAGCAGGTCTTCCACTGATAATCTGCGATTTTCTTATTCTAGAAACTATGCAAGTACGATGAGAGAATTTTGCATCAAAATATTAGGTCTGCCGGTCCTATACTGTCCGAATCTATAACTTGATTTTCGCCACGTGAGCACATGTTTATTCATTGCATGTTTGGCTCTATATTTTTATCGCTTAATGTATACCTACGTACAGAAAAGTACATGCATTGCACTACACAAAAAAGGCTGTGGCGGCAATCCATTGCCGCACAAGCAATATTAACATCAATAAACCAAATTTCAATCACCAACCTCATCAACAGCGTAATCTGCACTTATTCAACATTCACCAGACTAAACACAGAAAATGCTGACCTCAACACCGACACGGCGCAGCGAGATCGCGACCTCGTGTTCCGCTGCGACGAATTCAAAGAAATTCAGGATGTCAAACAAGCACTGGTTCAATTTTTCGCATCAAAGGCTGAAATATTTTTCAAAAATGGGATATACAAATTACCCTCACGCTGGTAAGAGGTCAGTTAATTGTCGTTAAGAAATATTTGAATTTTGTTTTATTCAAAAAACGGACAGAACTTTCCGGTAGACCTAATACTTCAGTTTTGAAACATGAAAATGTTCGCGCCAAAACGCAGATAGAGAGATTATTTGTACTGCTGAACATTTAATGCAACCTTAATATTACTATTTGTAAGAATTTATGCAAAATTAATGTTTACAACGACGTAACTTAATTGACCAGTGTTTTCAAAGTTGTGAATTAGCAACAACGCACTATTCAGAAATACGTAGAATCCAATTATTTCAGACGATTATAATCCCGACATATGTTGGTTAGTTGGAAAAGCGAAATGCGTGCTTTTTATGCACATTTGCACCCACGTTAGGCGCCGCAACTAAATTGAATATTACCGCGATGATAAATCTTGCCGACTTGGGCCGGACCTGTTGGTGGGAGCTGGCTACACCCCCGCCTCTTCCACCATACCCCACGCCTGGCGGTGGCACGTATAAGATTACAATTCGCCGTCGAAGCCTAAGATGATAAACGGTGAATTGAGTTCGCATTGCTCGTTGCTTTTTGGTGGGAAAATGGCACAGTTAATATATGAGTAGATGTCCACATAAATCTGTAGCAATTACAAACGAAGTGTGTGTGCTCTACCGCGGGGGTGGTGGCGAACGAAAACTCCATTACCTCCCACCGCCGTCGCCTCGTCCACGCTGCGAAAACTGAAATTTCGAATTACTTCTGTACTGTTTGTCAAAGAAAATCTCGCGTGGCTCGATGAATGGCGCACAACTTTCGCAATTAAGCAAGTGCGCCTCGACGGCAGTAGCGCAATACGAATAATAACTGGAGACGGGCGATGACGCGAGAACCGTGTGCGCTTAACTGGAACATTTTGGCAGCTGTAGTGCACCGGAAGTGGCGGATGTGAGTGTATGAATTCATGTGTATATACATATATATGCTTGCCTGTGTATGTGTGATGTCTGCTCATACAGGCGTGGAATATATTGCGCAACAAATGCATGCGGCGATGTGGTGACGACGACAAAGGATCAGCGCCGTAAGAGGATACGGAACTTTTCGAGGCGCCACTTCCCCAGCGAGTTCATAAAAGAAATCAACGTACATGTGCCGAAGTGCACGTAAGTACCGCTGCCAAATACGTAAGCGTTTTAATTATTTTCGAGCCGGAATGAAATACTTTGGAGTCGGTGGCAGTGGCGGAGACGGTGCAATTTGCCACGGTGGTTTCGGCGGGTCTCACGAGAAAGGTTCAAAGAGTTGCCGCCGTTAAAGTTGATATTAGAGGACAACTACTTTGTAGAAACGTTGGCGCGAACGAAGAAAACAATCTTGAGCGCACTTTAATTTCTGTTTACGTGTAAAATTCCCATTGAGAGAGTGGTGGGGTGGTCCTGGGTCGCTCCGGCTGAAAACACCGAACTTTGCGGAGTGCCTACTTAGCAGAATTCTTGTTCTAATTAGCCTCGCGCTGAGTATTTTCAGCTATTTAAATTCGCATAGTGGCGTCATTACCGGTTATATACAACTCGGTATATATTTTCAGAAAATGAAACTTTTTTCTTTTTTGAAATTTTCGATCGTAAGGAAGTTTTACTCACAATTTATTCCAAAGCTTTATACACCACCGAGATGATCACGAATTGAAACTCAACGAAAAAAATTGCACACTTTTTTAAAATGGGGAATTATATTGGAAAAAGCTAATTATTGAAACGAATGGAATTAATTAATCGAATAGATTTAATATCGTTCGTAGCAAATTGAAAGGCAAAAGTACTAGAGTTAAGAAATTAAAGCTTGGTCATTTCAAACTATTGAAATTTTGAAATTAAAATTCAATTGTTCCCAATAACAATACCAATCCAAAATAGTGATTCAGTTGGAGTGATAGGGACATACTTTTCACAGGTTTATTGCTAATTTCAAATATGGAATCTAATTTAGAAGGTTCTAAATTTAATGCTAAAATAAATAATGTAATAAATAAATGCAGGTAGTTGCATCCGTCTATTAATATTCCATTTTTTATTTATTATTATTATCAAATCAGCACATGAAATTAACATCGTTTGTAGTAAATTGAAAGACAAATCAGTGGTGATAACAATGAAAATTCCTTTATTCCCAATAAACAATGTATTTTTCAGCAACTTAAATTCACATAGTGGCGCCATTACCGGTTATATACAACTCAGCTTATATTTCCTGAAACTGAAACTTTTCTTTTTTTTGAAATTTTTGATCATAAGGAAGGTTTACGTAAAATTTATTCGAAATTATGTCCTCTGACTGTTCTCCCAGTCCTCTGTCTGTTCTATATATGTCCTCTGTTTGTACTCGCTGTCTCTGTCGGTCCTCTAGCTGAAATCTCTGTCTTCTCTCTGTCCTCTCTGTCCCCTGCATGACCTCTGTCTGTCTTCTCTGTCATCTGTCTGTCCTATGTCTGTACACTCTGTCCTCTATCTGTGGTCTCTGTCCTCTGTCTGTCCTCTCTGTTATCTGTGTGTACTCTCTGTCCTCTGTGTGTGGTCTCTGTCCTCTGACTGTCCTCTCTGTGGTCTCTCTGTTTGTCCCCTCTGTCCTCTATCTGTACTCTGTCTGTCCTCTGTCTTCTATGCCCTTTGTTTGTCATCTCTGTCGCCTGTATGGCCTCTGTCTGTCTTCTCGGATCTGTGACTGCCCTTTTTGCCCTCGCACTGTCCACTGCATATTCTCTCTGCACTCTGTGCACTTATACACCGCCTTGAGGGTCACGAAAATTCCAATAGAACAAAGCACAATTTTTACATGGGGAGTTACATTGGAAAGTGTTAATTATTGAATCGAATAGAATTAATTAATATAATGAAATTAATTAACATCGTTTGTAGCCAATTGAAAGACAAATTCAGTGGTGTTAACAATGAAAATTCAATTATTCCCATAAACAATATATTTTAACCATGCAACATACGTCCCCGATATACAATTTCAAACCCTCCTTCAAGACAAGTTTCAGATTATTTTAATCGGATATAGAAACAACTGGGTCCTTATTCTGCACTTGTGTATACCTTGCACCTGGAAGACTTCCCTGCTAGAAAGCGAGCAGCTAACTGTTTTCAAAGTTTAATTCTATGAAAATATTTAAAAGCAAAGAGAAGACGAAAAAAGTCTGGGTATTATCTATTATAAAATATATAATAGGTATTCCAAATTCTATCTTTAATTATTCCAAACCGCCCTTCTTCACTGTCTGTCTTAGTCAACAAATAAGTGTTTAAATATTAATAACGGCAAAAACCCTTCTAGTGAAAATTTAAAATTCGTGTAAAATCTCTTTATCGTACTTTTCAACCTATATTTTCAAAAGGGAATGTGGTATATTTGTTTAATAATAAAATTTCCATCCAAAATATGTTTGTTACAATAAATTAGATATGTTTGTTTCGAATTTATTCTAACACGCCATATTGATTACCACAAAAATACTTAAAAAATGATAACATCAATGATATACGGTTATTAATCCGTTAATTAGGTACCCTAACTGTACATGCACCAATCAACCGGCCGTATGCTACCCGACAATGTTTTTCCTTTATCAAAAGCCCAAGCTAACAAGAATACGAACGAATACTGATTAATTAACGATCATATTGCACGTGCGAGAGTATAAATGGCAAGGTAAACACGCACACGTTGCGTATCGGCAATCGACTCCTGCTACTCCTGTGTGACAGCAGGAGTATGGGGGGAAATGCGCCGACTTAGCCATCTCTCCTACCATTAACGCACGGCTTTGCATTAATTATAAACGCACGGCGCGGAAAAACGGGAATCGCATTAATCATTAACGGCGGCACATTTTAAACAGGATCGCCATCGCATTAGACATTCATTTTTAATTAAAACCGATTTATTTGCTACATATAACATTTCTCCTAACGCGCAAAAAGATGTGCGCCACTCGACGACAATAATAACACCGCCGACACGCGTTTAATATCGAATCAGTTGCCGTGTGAATTATTAACGTTATCATTGGCCAAAGCGGCCGGCGGCAGCGGCCTGCAACATTATCGGATGCGCGTTATTGTGTTTTGCATCCGCGACTCGACCACTCGTTAACCAATCGTACTCATTACTTGACCGCGCCGCCGCGTGTGTAATTTAATTGCGCGCGTTTCATTAATTATTTATTGCACCGCGCGCACCTGCGAGCACATATTTTTATTTATGGCTAATTAAATCTGAATTATTTACGGCCGTTTAATTCAATTACGTCAATTGTTTTCGTATTGATCGGGTCAACGGTAAGAATATGACGGAATCATGTATCACGGACGGCGAGTATGTGTCAGACATGCTTGTACATGCTGTTAATTAAAACTATTCTAGTGATTGACAATTAAATTAATTTAAATATCGAGTGGAGGTATAACTGATTTTATATTTTGGAGCCATATACATTCGTACATTTTTCTTTAGGATAATATACGAGTTTATATTTCATTGGAATATAATTTATTATTTAATTGTGTGTAATTTATTTAAGAGAAGAAGTCTAACGGTGCCGCATAGTGGCGGCACAAAATAACCAATTATGTCGCATTTCTTTTCTGTATTCTAACTATTGTAAATATATTATTGCAGGGGATGACCCCTTTATTCGCTGAAAATATAAACTATTTCATAATTTTTAATCGATGAATTTGATTTCAGTCTCAAATTACTCATAAAATATGCTCTTCCAGATGATACCACACACTTCATGGTTTGATTGGGGGTATCCCTCTTTTATAAGGTGTTACATTTACATTATCTTTTATGGAGTCTAAACCTGAAAACCCTATAAATTCTGGTTAATTTTTATGAGTAACTTGAATTTGGGCTTAAAAAATTAACAAAAATTTGCTACACACAGAATTATTTGTTTGGGCTGGTGGGCACATATGTGACGACATAGGTCATCACCTATGAAGTTTATATGTCCCTCTGAAATATTTCGGTCAGTTTTTCTGTGAGGATTTTCATTTTGGTCTCAAATTACCATTCTCTCTACACCATTCTCTCTACATATCTCGTGTTGTGCTATTTGTGTGTTATTACCATGTATTGTCGGCGTGTCGGACTTACTGTGCGGGTTAAGTTAATAAAGACCCTAACCAAGGCCCCGAGAACTAACAACTAGCGGGGTATGAATTTCGTCAAGTCGCGTGAACGGAACCATTGGGTTTCCCCCCAAAGGAATAATTAAGCATGTAGTATTAGTTGATAGTACATATAATTAAGTTTTGGTTCGAAAAACTTAATAAAAAATAAAAATAAATGTATTTAATATTTAACTTTGTTTTATTTTATATAACTTGATGAACGCTGAATATTGGTTTATAATTATTTAACGAGTTGACGTATATTGTGTGTGAAACTGTTGCTTTGCAGTTGTAACCGTGCAACTGTGTCGTTGTGGCAGAAACAGATATATCTATATATCTACGATTATGGCTACTCAGCACTCTACATCTCGGGGATGTGCGCATAACATAATTATATTTAATGGAGAAAGAGCTGAACCTTGTGGAACATCTTGGTTTATTTGGTTTGGCATAGAAAGTGCATTGTTATGACGAATTTGCGTGGTTTGCTCTGTTAGATAACTATCGACTGTTTTCAGAGGGTGTACACTCTCCACATTTTATACAGCAGATCTGTATGCCAGACAGAAAGGCTTTGTTGATGTCTAAAAATAAAGTGCTTTTGGTTTTTAATATTATCCCCTAGTGCCTACTAACGCACGACGTAACATTAATACCTTTATAGTTGTTAAATATCTAAATATCCAATCTGATCTGGTGTGCCCAGCTCGTCAACACATCGGATATTTATAAGATTAAAAATAAATAAAAATGTCAATTAAAAGACTTAAATTCTGTCACGTTAAGTTTTATCAAATATAGTTAAGTTAGATTATTTTTTAACATTTATGGGAATGGCGTGCTAGTAGAGGGGTGAGTGAGTGGAGGGTGGACAGAAGGAAGGAGTATGAGCATGTTGGTTTGTCGGAATTAGCGGTAGAGGAAATATTGCGGGAAG
>WSZQ02025743.1:0-33269 GCA_019419845.2 Weissflogia rhopalogaster | reverse complement strand
ATATATATTGTAGTAGTGCATTCGAGTTTCGAGTCCAAACAAAACATGTTATAATGTCTCTAAAACTGGTCCATCACCCAAATGCCTGTATAAGGTACTAAATTATGGAGTTCAAAGTCATCTGGATGATGGAAAGAGAAGGACTTGGAAAAGGACCACATACGGACCAAGACTGGATAAGGATTTCGATGGACTAAGAGCTTTCGAGGAGTAATTGTTAACGCACTGAGTCGCAGATACAGAGCTTGCTGGTTCAAGTCCAGCTGGAGGTATTCTGTTCTCTTGCAAGTAATGTAATTCGTGAACATCTTTAATTACTTACTAATGACTAGTCGTCAACTTGATATGCCAAAGATTGTTTCGCTGCAGTCTTTCAAAATGGTAGTATGATCTCAGTAGTGCGTTTTGGTCCAAACAAAACAAGTTGTAATATTTCTAAACCAAGTCCATCGCCTAAATGTCAATATTAGGTACTAGGTTTTGGTTCAAAGTCATCTGAACGGAAAGGGAAGGGCATGGACAAGGACAATATAAGAGCCAAGACTGGATAAGGATTTCAATGGACTGGAGCTTTCGTCGAGTAATTGTGAACGCTCTGAGCCGAAGATACAGAGCTTGCTGGTACAAATCCAGTTGAAGGTCTTCTGTTCTCTCGCAAGTAATATAAATTGTGATTTAACATCTCTAATTTCCCACTAATGACTTATTCGACAACTTGATATGCCAAAAATAGTTTCGTTTCAGTCTCTAAAAATGGCAATATCATGTCGCTAGTGCGATTGGGTCCGAACAAAACAAGTTGTTTTATCTCTAAAACACGTCCATTGCCCAAATGTCAATATTAGGTACTAGATTATGGCGTTCAAAGTCATATGGACGGAAAGAGAAGGGCATGGACAAGGAAAATATAAGGACTTGGATATAAGAATTTCGATATACTATGAGCTTTCATGGCGTAATTGTTCAAATCCAATTGAAGGTATTTTGTTCTCTCGCAAGTAATGTAATTTATGATTTAACATCTTTAATTTCCCACTAAGGACTATTCGTCAACTTGATATGCCAAAGATAGTTTCGCTACCGTCTTTCAAAATGGCAATTTGATGTCAGTAGTGCATTTTGGTCCAACCAAAACAAGTTGTAATATCTCTAAAACAGATCCATCGCCTAAATGTTAATATAAGGTTCTAGATTTTAGCATTCAAAGTCATCTGGACGGAAATAGAAGGGCATGGAGAAGGAAAATATAAGGACCAGAACTGCATAAGGATTTCGATGGACTATGAGCTTTCGCGGCATAAATGTTCAAATTCAATGGAAGGTCTTCTATGCGAATGATAGTTTCTTTGCAGTCTTTCAAAATGGCAATATGATGCCAGCAGTGCATTTTGGTGTAAACAAAACAAGTTGTAATATCTCTAAAATATGTTCATCGCCTAAATGTCAATATAACGTACTAGATTTTGGCGTTCAAAGTCATCTGGCCGGAAAGAGAAGGGCATGGTCAAGGAAAATATAAGGACCATGATTGGATAAAGATTTCGATGGATTATGAGCTTTTGTGATGTAATTGTTAACGCGCTGAGCCGGAGATACAGGCCTTGCTGGTTCAAAGTTGAAGGTCTTCTATTCTCTCACAAGTAATATAGTTCGTGATTTAACATCTTTAATTACTTACTAATGCTTATTAATTAGCTTCACTATAGTTATTCAAAAAATAAATGTCATATCTAAAAGATTCAGAATTACCACATTTTCCGACAAAATTTTAACGATGTTTGGTTCTATTTAAAAATAGCCTCCGGCTGTTAGAGTTATTCTTTTCTATTATGCTAGGGTCACACCGGTTTGTGGACGAGAAAGGGGCATTTGTAGAAACGCGGCGTGGAAGCCACTCTATCAAAAAGCAATGAAAAATGCGCGCGTCCGCTGAAAGGGATGCGAGGTTTGCCTGTAGGGGGGTTTGGCGGGGTACGTCGCGGTGCAGAAGTGACGAAGGTGGAAATCAACGCAAGACACCTGTCTTCACACTTCGTTCGTCGATGCGCGCTTTTTTTGGCGTGGCGCTCTTTCACGAACCTTCACATCGCTCGCGCCGCACACACATATCCACACGCACCGAAACGTTTTGACCGCAACACGTCATCTTATAAAAGGCAATATCTTCGGTAATCGGCTTTTGTTCGCATTGTGCGCACACTTTGTTCGACGCGCTGCGGCGTGAAGCGACTTTGTCCCGTCACTTAAGGGCCCCGGTCGAACTTTTGTTCGTTCGCGGCACCGGTCGATGAATACCCGTTTACACGTCGCTTTTCTGGTAATCTCCAACTTTTCTGAATAAACATATTTGTTGCACACGGTCGCTGTGTGTGACTTTAAATTATAGTGAGGGTGAAAGTCCCTGGTTCCTTTCTTTCGGTAAATACATTCAAAATTCAAAATGGCATTTTAATATTCTTCTTTTTATCAGTAGTATTAGTTTCCAAAACGACTAATTATATTGAAAAATGAATGGAATAGATGTAATGTCCATAGTACTCGAAAACTATGGAAAAGCAAGATCGGGAAGAGAAGACAATAGAGGGGAATAAACTAGCAAGTTTATGGAAGATTATTAGATAAATTACTATCAAAAGTTATTCGTGAAAATATGTCTGACAATAAGTGCGAACAGTCACTTAATGGCGGAACCGAGAAACAGAAGGGTAACACCTGCTTTAGAGGAATCTGAATCTGCAACAAACGCAGAAGTACGTTTACAAGAAAAAATAAAAATATACTTTAAATACTTTAAATTTTACATCAGAGGTGTGGCGCCCAAGCCCACGTTGACTTTCTATAAAAAAAATTAAAAACAATCAAGAAAGTGTACACTTAAGAAAGAACAAATCCGAGATTTCAAATAATTTCGCTTAAGATGGGGAATTCATTTAACAGATCAATAAATCCACCATCAATAAATCCAATTTTTTTCGGGTAGTAGTATAAATTAAAACGCTTTGAATTTTTGATGACAGTTAAATACAAATTTCATAAGCTTTCATTCCTCTTTTTCACATTAAAATATGGATTTTTGAACAGAATTTGAGGACCCGCACCCACACGTATTTGTTGTAAATTACGATGCGCATTTCGGATGCAAGGCGTCCATCTTCAGGCATATACTGAGTAGACATGTCAGATGATGCTGAAATATCGATATTTGTGGAAATCGATATTTCTAAGTTTTCGATATATCGTTATCGAAATATCGTTCTGGAAATATCGATATTACCAATATCGATCATATCGAAATTCCGCAGGAACGCCATCTCTATATGGGTTTCAGGACTAATTACAGTTACCAACAATCAATCTGCAGTGATCATTAATTCACATGGAATCTCGGATTCATACACCGGCTACAGCAGTGTTCCCCACTTGTCTCCGTAATATTTTGTGATTGTTAATCTTGTGATAACGATAAAAAACGATATTTAAACTAATAATAATACATATATAGATCTATAAGTCTTTCTACCAGATATAATAATTGCAATATTACATAAACGTAGTAGTTTGCAATACTAGCAAGAAGTCAATGTTGATCTTAATTTTATGATTCCAAAAAATATGAATGGATTAAAAATTATTATATGGCACTTAAAATATGGCCCTAAAAAGAAACATTGCAAATTTTGAACGTCTCAGATAGCGGTTACGTCAAAGACATGTCAAAACGATATTAAAAATTTCGATATCGATATATCGATATTATGGAAAATAAAATTATCGATAAATATTGAAGTTTTGAGGCCGATATTTTCGATATTTTTTTGACATGTCTAATACTGAGTATGCGAAATGCGCATCGAAATTTACAAGAAATACGTGTGAGTGCGAGTCCTCAAATTCTGTTCAATTAGACTCACAGTTCAATATGTTTAATGGATTTTTAAGTTTAGAAATGTTGATATGTTTATATCACTTTGTTTTTTGGGATGCTGAACTGCGTACCTCCTAGCTTCCTTAATTTTCATTAGAAATCAAAAATCAGAATGTTCATGCAAAGTTGATTAAATTAGCTTGAATATGACGTCGAGTATTCTCAAAATGAGTTAAAATTGCAAGTCTTCATGCAATTTTACATTTAAAGTGCATTTTTCACATAAAAACTTCGATGTAAAAGTGCGAAAAAATATGTAAATGTGCCCACCTGGGCAGCTCAATTGGTAAGGTTTCGGTCTACCATGCAGTCGGACAGGTTCGAGTCCCCGGGGTGGGCACCCCACTAGTGTGAATTTATTTTAATAATAAATTCACACTATTAATTCACATTATTAATTCGCATTAATTACAAAATCACACACTCTTAAATCACAATATTAATCCACACCGACAACAAAAGGCACAACTCAACAATCGCAATGCGCAACTCACACAAATACAACACGCACACACAACAAGACTCCACTGACAAGTTCATTTCACATCACTCACACACAACAAGAAGCAACAACATCACAATAATAACAACAACATCAAAAATACAAAAACAAGAAATCTCAATAACTTGCAATACGTACAAACACAGTAAACATATGTATCCAGGCTGAAGGACCAGTGAAGGTCGATGGCCAGATCTCCGGACCGAATACAAATAATAATAAAAAATATGTAATGTATATTTTTTTGTCTTTAAAATCAGTTTTCATCATCATTCACATCAAATTAAGAGGGAATATTTTTGAACAGTGCAGCTCTTCATTAAGACAATTTGACGTTAAATTGCAATAGATGGATTCAAATTAACTTTGTTTTACTTTACGTTAATAATTACTTATTAAGAGATTATATTGCGAAAATATGAAAATACGAAAAAAGATTTATAAAATATATGTTATCTGCGGATATTCGCAAATATTTCAACGTACTTCTAGGAAGAAAAAACCACCAGATGCCACCACATTCAAAAAGAAGTATAAAAATGCAAGACATGCAATTAATGCGGTTTTGCAGAAGTCCGTGCCGACGCAGCGTGGGGGCAACCCGCTCGCCGGGCCCCCGGAAAACATGAAAAATTACACCGAAATATTTTAATTGCTTGCCGATCGTTCGAGCGCGGCGGAAAACAACGGGTCCATGCGTGTGATAATTACCGGGGCAGCGGCGTTACCGATTTCGCTTTTCTCGGGTGGCGTGTGCGTTAATGAGTTCGGCGAGATTGCGCAACGCGCGGTTAGGTAGCCTGCGCCTTCATTTGTTTTGAAAAATGTCAGTCAGCTGATTGAAAATCCGAAACGCCACAAAATTACGCGCCCCGCTTTTTAATTATACGAAAACGTTTCAAACTGTTTCCAAGACAGCAACGAAAATCTCAATTTCTAGTAACAACCCTTCAGGTAGTTCGACTCTTGGATTTAAGCAATTCACTGGGCAGGTTACTTGAGACTTAAATTAGATTATGATCTTGCCCGATTTTTTGGCAAATGCCCCAAAACCGTGAAAAATCCCATTAACAGAAACTATTTCAATATATGGCCAGCAAATACAAACATTTTCATTCCAGTCGAAGTCGGACAATTCGTGAACGTCCCTTGTTAGCTGTACAAGAAGATTACTATGAAGTACGACTGTGCGACGGAGCTGGTTTTGCTCGTTGTGTACACTGATTGTGCAGCATTCGCGTGTCGACGATGCTCGTGTAAAACAAGCACAACACGCCTGTTTAAAATTGTAAATTGACCACGCAAACGATTTTAATATCGTTTACACGCGTAACGTGGTGCAACGAGTGCGCGCGCTCGTCGAAAGCATCAAATTAATCGTGCATAAAGTGCGTAACTGATATTAATTTATTCATTTTATTCATTAAAAGCGCAGCACGCAGCGCGGCGCAAAACGGCCCCGGTCGCCTCGATTTGCTCGCGCATTTGCATTCGAAATGCGACTTTAATGATGCGACGGAAGGCGGGCGGCCGCCGAGGATTTAATTTATGGAAAGCGCTGCGCTGTGGTGGCTGTGGTGCATCGCCGAGGGTTGGACGGACCCGAACCATGCCCACATTTCGGCCACCGCTCGCGCTACCGAGAAATGTTTGCATTTTTTTTCGGCTTTCGGGCCATGTCAATCCCCAGTGACAAATGAAGAACGGCCTGCGAAATTAACATAATTTTTATTAGCAGCACAAATATCGTTTCCAGTAGACAATGCGTCTGTCTTTCACAAGAATAGATTCTTGCTGTTCTCATTTTTCAAACTGGAAACAGTTTCTTTAAGAATGACTTGATAATTTCTTTTAAAAATCTTTCTTCTTTGTCTTTCTTCTTAAGTTAAGTTTCTTAAGAAAATATTGATTTTTATGTAAGTCATTGGAATCCTGATCATTTGAAGTAATTTAAGTACTTTTATTCAGATTCACAAATGTTTTTTCACAATGGCTTAGGGAGTAAATTAGTAAATACCAGCCGAATTTACACGGCGTATACCTCAGAAAGAAACAATCCGATTTAATGTGTATATTGTTTCAATTGGAGAGATAGTTTTTTTTAATGTATGTGATTTTTAACATACAGTGGACTAAAGTGGCTGAAATTCATCAAAAACATTGGTTTGCGCGCTCGATTTACTCATTATGAGATACAATATAAAATATATTATGAGTATATTAAATATTAAGCGATGTTGGCTGGAGGGGGAGGGAGGGATGTAAAGAAACAAGTAAGGCAGGGTCAGATAATGAGGAGTTCCTACAATGCAAGGTTCGAAAAGGTACAGGTGATCAGGCGAAGCCTGATCTTACTTTGGAGATTAGGGTAGGAGCAGGAGTGAGAAGGCTCGGGTTCGGGCTAGGTGTGGATCGGAGGAGAGAGACAATAAGGTCTGGATGGGGCAGGAATACACGAAATGTGTATTTTGTATAATGGTGGCAGTCATATGGAAGCATTTGGCAATTCATACTTGATAAGCCTATCATTTATGAAGTTTTAACTGAAAATATCATCATACAGGGGTTTTTCATCCTTATCTCATTCGGGGCTGTTGGTGACACATATGCAATTGTTCCTTATATTGTATCAAGAACAGATTTAGATAATGTTCATATCCTATTTAAGTAGACGAGTTGAGGAACAGTTTGTCACTAGTTTCAAACACGTTTGATAGAAGATTTACCATTATTACGAGTAATTGTAGAACCATAAAAGTAATGCGGAAAGATTTACTTTAGGATCAGGAAGTGCTACTACATTTCATAAATCAAGAAGTGGAACATTCGATGGAATTGCTTTTCTAATATTACTACGAAATTACAAAAGGTAGTCTGGGGTCGTTCAAATAAGACTGTATGATAGTAGTTGTGTGAATGAGTTAGGAAAACTTCAAACTTCCACACTAAATTGCCAAATTCAATATAAGAAATGTATCTTATTTCTCAAACCATAAGCCTATTGATTCAGTATTAAAATCAATCTCACTGAACAATTATACTGTATTTATAATTATAAATAATGATCAAACAATAAGAATTTGGGGATATTTCATCGACTTTAATAGGAAATATGTTTTCCCAGGTCAGTACAATCTAACTGAGACATTTCAAATGAAAGTCTTTCTTAAACATTGAAATAATATCTGAAGGAGGAAAGTTTAAGTTGTAATGCAATAAAAGGATGTGTTTCTATGTTTTACTCTCATTGTCAGCAGAATTGGAATAAAATATGTATTTACTGAAAGAAAAGTACCGGCATCTAGAGAGTACAATTTATACTAATCGTAACTAAATGTTTATAAGTAATAATAACCTTCTTAACCATTTATAGGCATCTATAGGCAGCCAACGATTTGCCATTTCTCCTATTTTTGTGGATTTGTGGGAGAAGATGCAATGCGATTGAGAGACATTTTCGGTGAAGATGATTATTCCAAACAGAGTAAATCTCGTGCATCTCCGGTTGGGTCGACAATTACGTGCGCGCTGAAGCGCTTATGAATAAACATCGGGGGGAATAAGCAGTCAGGTGCAGGCAGGACGGTGGGCCGAGAAGATAAGTAAAGTGGGCAAAGTGGTCAAGGGGGCGGCGGGGGCTCGCTGGATGGCGGCGGGAACGCGTTGATTTGTGAGTCGCATGCGCGCTGATCACGCAGCCCGATGGCGCACACCGTGTGACGGGCCGAAAGTCATTCGGATTCGCAGCGGGGGTGCGAACCGCGCCTAAGGCTACCGGTAATATATGACCGCCGCCGCATACCAGCCAAGTCCAAGGCGTCCACAGCCCGTCGGAGCGTTCGTTTCCCGAACGGGCAGGCAGGCAGGCCACGCTCGCGCATCAACATAAAGAGTAAATAACGACGCAGCTCGGCGGTGGAAATAAGTCAACATTTATGTGAAAACCGCGCGCGTCGTCATCGTCGTCGAGCGCATCCCTCCACGCATTGTTGTCCTTCATTTATTTCGTTAATTACCCACGGTGGTGGCTGTGTGCGTTGACATTCCAGCGGGCCTGGCCGGGACGGGCCGGGACGGGCCGGTCTTTAATGACGCGCGCCGTTCGCGCAAAGACGCATTAAAACCATGGCGAATGAGAATTGATGAGACCGCAGACCGTCAAACGGGACGACGTTTATAGATTTATTATATTAACATTTTTCCATTTCGGTCGCCTGGCGAAATTATCCGCGGACGGAGCGGCGGCGACGCAGCGACGAATCGATCGCGGACCGCAAATCGCCATCCGTCGGCGTGCCGCGCGGTCATTTAGGAAATTAAGCGTTACCCATTGTTCCTAATCGCTTCTCGCCGCCACAAGACGGACGTACAGTGACTGAATCTTCCACAGGACAGAGGTTTCAACATATTATTGCCGTCTCCTCCTACGCATAATTACTAACCTGTACTTTTGGGAAGAAAATATATATAAAAACTTATTGAAGTGATACTTTCTGAACCTCATCATAACAAATAATCAACAGAGTCCGAAAGTACAGATACAAAAATGGGGAGAAATAATTGAATGTCGTATGCTATGCGGATGATGCCGTGTTGATATCACACCACGAAGATAACCTTCAACGAATGTTCCAAGCGTTATAATAGCAGATAAGACCAAATGCATGATCATGCCACCACGCGCAATTAGGTGCAAATTAGTAGTCGATGGACGAATCATCCAACAAGAAAGTGTATTCCGATATTTAGTCATAAACATCTCACAGGCACAGGCACAATCAGCTTCACAGGAGTGAATAAGGAAATAACAGCACAAGTCGAAACGGGACTGAGGGTAGCAGAGTGCCTGATATGGAACAATAGACTTGAAAACAGAAGCGAAGAAGTAAGTAGTTATTAGACTCGTGACGTACTCACCAGACACGTGCGGACACGAAAACTATCCAGATTCTGCACAGAAAAGCAAAACTGAAAATGTTACAGTAGCATAGAGGGAAAAACACTTTTAGACTGGATAAAGTACGAAAACGTCCGAAAAGCTTGTAACAACATTGTGCAATGGTGCAAGAACCAAAAGCTCCAATGGAACGACGATGGACAAAACAAGAATAGTCCGAATGGCCCGAGATAAATCACCACGTGGAAAAAGATCCCTTGGAAGACCCCGTAAGAGATTGAGTGTGCTCTTAAACCCTGACTGAAGTAGGAACAGGCAAGGAAGCAGAAGAAGATGGAAGTAAACAGCTTCCAACTTCCTAACGGTAACGCAAGTAACGCATTCTGAAGTTGTAGACAAACTCGTAGCGAGCGGACAATGATCTTCACGCACTTTTGGCCACTGTGCGGCGTATAGCTCAGAAACCAACAATCGGAATTGAACTTTTCTTCTTTGTAAATGTGTGTATTGCTTTAACTTGAAAGATAGGCAATTTTTATTTTTGTTCATTTAGATTTAACCTTTTGAGGTTTTTCTTTTAATTTCTGTGGTGTTTTCCTGAGTCGCTCAAGCATGCGCAACGCAATTGCGTTGAGTGTATCTATCGTAGAACATATATCGTTTCCAGGAATAATAATAAAACAAAAAAAACTTAATGCCACTTAATTTTCCTTTAGTATCAGGGTATGCTATGACATTCCCTAATCTGGAGGCGGAACATTCAATAATTCAATAAATGTTTATGAATATAAAAGAACTCATTCTCTGCCATTACTATATGTTCTTCTATCACGAAATTTAAACGTAAAAAATGTTTGATTCGCAGTAGTGAAAATTTATCGGAAATGAAATGATGTCGCAAATATCATTCGTAATTCGTAATTCGTAATTTTTTGTATAATTTCATGTTAATGATATACAGTGGTTTTCCGCTTAATCGATTAAACCGTGTCTAATATATCCGAAATGCAATAAATATTTGAAAATATATACTTCCCTATATAACGTTACGTTTTACTTCGTATGTACATGTGAATCCCAAGGCGCTACTTGTGAATCCCATGCCTTTTTATAAGGATTAAACGGAATGTTGTCCCGAAAAAGCGAAATAAAATTATATAACTACGTGGGTTTTGATTCCACTCTATAGGATTTGTCCATAATAAGTGGAAAATCAATATTGCTCATTGCTGTAGTTTCTTTTACCCCTCTCTGCAGATGTTTTCTAATTACCATTCAATAAAAAGTGAAAAAGTGTGAGCATCACTTTTTTCGGCTCATTCAAGGTAACGCTAAAGTCATTTCTTCAAATTTTCGACATTTCGACAAAATGCTGCTCAAACATAGTGAAACCTAGTTAAAATTTCAAAGTCTAGAGAAGAATATCGCAAAGTAGTCTAGAGATGAATATTCCAGAATAGTCTAGTGGACAAGTTAGGAACAGCGAAGATTTGAATGTACCTAAGTTGATTTATATGTATGTGTACGCGTTGAGTTTGCGTTTCGCAGGGTTATTACCAGTAAACTAGTTAGTTTAAGCTAGATTGAAAACAAGTCCGAAGCATCGTGGCAGTCAATTAGTTTGAATTAAAATAGCGAATAGCAAAAGCCGAATGTCATGGGTGGCAGAATATTGAAAGGCCCCGAAAGGCAATTTCCCCGGTCCATACAGTGCGCTACGAGCGCGTTTCAGGGCTTAATTACCGCCGATGATATATTGGTAACCCTTTTGGCGCGCCTTCTCCGTGCACCACTCGATGAGCGAAGAGTGGCCCCGTCCGTGCGGACGTAGCTGGTCGCGGTGGACCCCCTGCCGGTGCGCGCTTAATTGGCGCCGCTGCGTTTGCGTTCGTTTTTTCCCGTATTTCGTTAACCCTTCGAACGACGGTCATTGATTATTAAAGCGGAGTGGCCCCGCGCGCGCGCCACTAATGAGACACGTTGGCCGGTCGTTGGTGAGTGCGCATTGGTGCGATGGCGCGAGCCCGCGTCCCGAGCTCATTAATAATCGGCGGCGTCGTGACGCGGGCTGCGCTAAGTAGGTAGTTGATTGGAAAATCAGCCCCATATCGCGCGGAAACAAGATCGCGCCGCAGTGCGCCGCGCGATCGCATGGTGTGCATTAATTGTTCGGCCGGTCGGCGGGCACGGCTACTCACACTGCGTGTACGCATCGCATCGCACCGCGCCGCATCGCATCATCAATTTCAATATTTTTCTCTCCCTGAGCTTGCATATGTGCATATGTGTGCGCTTGCTCACCACATAGCGGTGGAGGCGGCGGTGGTTTCTATTCTTCAAAAAAAAAACCGCCTCCATCGGGAACTCTAGGCTCTTTCGTCTCTAGTACATTTATAGAACCCCGAACTAGAACTAGCTATTTATCATTTAGAGCATATTCCTCCTATACTTTGTAATGGGTGCCCTTAGAAAAATTTGTAAAGGTAGGGCGTTGATTTAAATGTAAGAAGTAAATTTAAGTAAACCCTCTTGGTTTCGATTAAAAACTCTAGAAATTATATTTTCGACTATGTTTATCAGGGTGGAATAATTTCGGGAAAACGGGCACCACTCGATAGCGGACCGTCTACAACATAAACACTATTCAAACGTTTCTTCACTATTAATAATGTGGTTAGTTTTAGACCAGAAAGTTGCTGATCCTAGTCCTGGCCTATCCTGGTTTAACATCACTTAACAGTCAAAGTTACGCTCAAGAAGTTGTCTAATTTTGCAACGTTCTTCATGAATGAACAAGTGAAATGCGTCGCTACTTCTGTGACAGTGTTTTGGTTCTTATTGTAAATTTCAACCATATCGCGTTATCCTCAAAGTCTTCATGCAAGTTGAATGCAAGATGATTCGCTTCTATCAATGAAACATATTTTATACAGAAGCATACAAGCAACTACAAATTCGGGAACGACCGTTGTAAGATTTGGAGATATTATATATGTTTATATAGAAATTGGCAATTTAGTGTGAAGTTGAATTACATATTTGCGAACAAGTACACAAAGTCCTTGCTCTCAAGTATTTGGAGCTAATTTTTTAGGATTTTATGCCCTACGGCACTTAAGTTAAGTCAAATTAGCTTAATCCTGACAGTGCAGAATTAAGGGTTTTCTGAAAAAATTAATTGATGTCTTTTGGGAACTATATTAAACCTACGAGAACACATCACAAACTTTATTATTTCCTTTATTATTTCGAATGTGGTTAATTTTGACCTAGCTTCCAAAAAGGTTCGGTTAGGTTAGTTAAGTTCCAAAAAGGTTGCCAACAGAGGTTATACTGGTTTAAATTCATTTTATAGGCAACGTTTCGCTCAAGAATTTGGTCAGTTTACAAATGAACAAATGAAATGCTTCAGTACACCCATGTACCAATTTGGAGTGATGCACTGCAGTTTAGGGATGCTCCATGCGGAATCCCCTTTGGTGTCGACGGCAAAAATGTTTGATATTGTGGATTACAACCGCGTAATATACCTTTATCGGAGTACAATATTTTTGGGAGAACGGGCACTACCCGATTGAACATAACGGAATATCAAGGACTCGTAAATTTCCCTTTCGATTTAGAATGTGATTAAATTTGAATCAGATCAAAAAAAGGTTGCTGTCCCTTTTACTGGACTATTCTGTTTTAACTTCCCTTAACTATCAAAGGTACTCTTATGTAATTGCTTAGTTTCACGGCGTTCTTTTTACGAATGAACAAATGAAAAGCTTCAGTACGTCTGTAAACAAATTTAACGATTTTGAGTGAACTACTGTACTTTCCGTCGACACTAAGGGAATCCTCCCCCCGGGTTACGATCGAGTAATGAACGTTTATCGAGCTGCAATATTTTCGGGAGAACGAGCACCACCCGATAGAGAATCGATGACGACATATCAATGAATCAATAGTATTTTAATTTGAATATTGTTCATTTTAACCCAAATTCAAAAAGATTACTGACCCTTGTCCTAGGCCAATAAGGAAAGTTCGGCTAATGAATTTGCTTAGTTTTTTGGCATTCTTCAAGAAAGAACGAATATTTTCCTCACCTAACTGCACCTAAGAATAGATAAACTTCAAGAACAAATAAAAATGTTCAGAGACATCCAATAGGAAAAGCACATCACGCCGATTGTCAGCTGATGGCTAATTGAGTAATTGCGGCGTGCGACAGGAAAAAGTGTCAATCACGTGATGGCGTGCGCGAACGCATGCTGTTTCCGCTGTCGCAATGTTTGCGCGCCGGGCCTCGATTGGCATCCCCCGATTGTCCGCTAAATGTGGGAAAGGAATTCCGTCCCGGTTAATCGCTCGGTCGCGTGAACATGAGAGACACATGCAAAACGCATAAGCGACACGCGATGCGCCGCCGCACGCCGCCCGGCGCGGCGAGCAGTGATAAATTTCACCGCTCCACCACTGCTGTGCATAACATACCACAGTCAGACATACAGCCGTACAAACAACGTGCAATCGCATCGAGAGCGGTTCTCTCGCGCCTGCCTGCCTGCCGGCGGCAGTGGTTCTGTCGCAATTGTTTCGGTTTCCCATGCCAATTACGCCGCATTTTTAATCCATGTAAATTCGTGCGCGAGTGCGCGCGAGCGCCCCCTGCGGGCGACTAGCCGTCGCGCGGCACTCTTCGTGCGCAGCGCGCGCAAATCGGCGCGCATCTAACGGGCGCCAAACACCGCGCGAATCTGGGCCATAGATATGCAGCCTGCGGCACATGCTGGGATGGATTTCAAAATGCTCTGACTATTTGCCAAATTTTGTGCAAAAATTTTGTGCACTATTCACGCATAATAAGGCAGCTGATATAGCTGATATGATTACTGCTCTTCGTTGTTAAAGGAATTCATTGGACATACACTATCATTTTTTACGCAAAAAAATGAGTTTCTTGAGTCAATGACGGTTGTCTCAAAACTCTGTCACAGTTATAACCGAAGTCATACCTATATCTTACAAAAATTGTTTGATTCCTTTCTGCAAAGGAGACACTTATATTTCGTCCTTTGTAGAATGACGTTTCTTTCAAGTGTCTGTGACACCACTAAGAAACTTTCTCATACATCGAAAAGGTTGTCCCGACTTGAACGCAGGCAACGCCATTTGATTTTATGTATTCTCGACCAAACCACAGCAAGTCTAAGTTGCAGACAAATCTGACAACGTTATCCCACTGTTGAAAATAACATATGGAAGAGTCTGTGGGGAATGTATCAATTTGAAATATAAGCCTGCATGTTATTAAGACCGTATGTCTAACCAAATTAAGGGCAATATAGACAAAACCTATCCTGTCAGAAGCTATCCTGGCAAAACGTTTTACTCCTAGGGCATTTCAGTAATAAGTAAGTTCAAATTACGTGAACTTACTTAATCTTGTAGACAAATATGACAAAAGTTAACCTACTATAGAAAATTACTAATTCAAGAGTCTGTGGGGAAGCAGTCAGGTGGAAACAGGGTTCTGCGGTTTCATGTGCAAGCTGGCATGCAACGTCATCTAAACAAATTTAACCATATCTAAACTTAATCACAGCTAGTCTTGTTTTTAGTCAAGTTTAACATGGATAACCTAGTGTTCAAAATTACAAAAGTAAGAGCCTGAGTGAGAAAAGTCCGGTGTAAAATCACAGTTAGTTTAGCTTTTAGTTGAATCTGGCCAAAGTTAATCTACTGATGAAATTTACAAATGCAATAGTCTGTGGGGAATGGCCCAGGTTGAGAGATGATCCTGCAGTTCGAAGAAGAACCTGGTATCCAACCTCAGCTAGATTAGTCTAGGGAAATTGAAACAAATTTAGCCTACTCAGAACTGATAGAACAGTATCCCCACGGCATTTCCAATTTATCCAAAGTAGTGTAAGCTTAATAATTATCAACCAAATCATTGAAAAAATGTACAAATGCAAGTGTCTGTCAAAAGGCAATGGCTCAGATTGAGACATGGTCCTGCAGTTCTAGGTGGGACCTGGCATCAAACCTAATCTATATAAGTCTAGGAAAATATACACAAATCTAACCAACATTAACCAAACAAAGCAATATCCCCAGGTTATTCCGAACTTAATCAAACTTAATGTAAGCTTAATTATGCTCAATCAGCAGCAGCTATTCAATCTTTTAGTCAAATATGGCAAAAGTTAATCCATTGCCCAAATTACAAACTTAGAAGTCTGAGGGAAATGTATCAGCTTAAACATTCTTCTGCAGTTCCGAGTAACCAGGCATCTAACCTAGTTAGGCAATTTTACTCAAATCTAATCTCTCGGAAACTAGAACTAGAACTAGTGTTTATTGAAACGTAAAAATGTAAAAGTCTGTGGAGAATGGTTCAGTCTGAAACATGATCCTGCAGTCCTGCCTGGACTCCAGCATGCATCATTTGCTTCATCCATTCACGATGATAGATGAGGACTTTCTTAACCTATCGTATGTGCTCAAAATCCAATGTGTAGCCGGCGGCGGCAATGACGACGGCAGCATAACTCCTGCGGTTTCGGCGCGATGTTGAAGTCACCGGAGCAAGCGTGTGCGATACCCGCGAACGTTTTTTTTTTCATCGCCGCGCGTCGGCGCGCATCGGTCGGCAAAAGCGTGAGAAAAACGGTGATCCGAAGGCAGCGGCGCGCCGCCGGCAGCATCGCTTTCGTCGATGCCCCAACGCTCTCTTCGCCTGGCGCAACCAAGACGAAGAAAAAGAACGAAAAAAATAAAATAAACTCGCGCACAAAACCACTCGCGGCCTCCACCGCAAAAACCCACGGGGCCCCAGATCGCGACCGGGCGTGATCGTATACTATAATTATCCGTTTGTTAGTCGCATAAGTTCGATCCGGCCGCGATGTGATGCTTGCCGGGACCGCAGCTAGGCGCAAGACGAACGCGCACAACTGGCGCGCGCTGTGCATCATGAATATTTTATAAGTACACGGCGCGCTGTTACAATTTGTCAACGACTACTTCTGTGCGCCTTCCAACGCGCGTCCGCCGCGTGTAAATCAGATAAATATTTATACATTTTCATGAAATATCGTCCGCGATGACATTATTTATGGCTGGGACGTTTATTGAAATTTCTCCGCGAAGGTATATATTTGTCCCCGACCAGCGGAGCGCGTCCGGGCATCCCGCATCCCGCGACGAAAATATTTGTTAAGCTTGAAGCTTGCCTTGTTCTCTTTTTCCCAAATAAACGTTTCGATTAAATTGTCTCTGGTTGTAGTGGCTGCCCACACCAGAGGGACAGAAATGCGAATGGAGCATTCCACAGATGTTATAAACCTTGAGTGGACCGTGAAATATAGCTGAACATGAGATATCAATTAATTTGATATTCCATTTTTTAATATAATTTTCAGGACTTTTTTTAGAAAACTTCCATAAACTACTTGATTAATTTTACATATATTAGATACCTACTGATGGATTACGCTATTCTTAAGGTGACAAGACTTCTTTCGATATTTATCTGGCGATACCTAAATTTGGAGGAGAGGATACCCCTTTGGGACTGCTAGCATGGGCACCGACGGTTTCTACCGGGGGGAAATGGTGAAATTGTAATTTTATCAGTACATTTTGCAAAAAAGAGAATTACATACAATCATTAAGATGACCATGAATGGATGAACAAAGGCAAAGCTGAACTTGGGGTTTGGGTAGCTTGATGTTGTAAGTTCAGTACTATGGTCCCTATTATGTAGGAGCGTCAAAATGTATCGATATTGATTGCTCAGTTCGATTTATTGATAATTCATCGATGTCTGACGTTGCCCAAATTTTGAGGAAGGGGTGGGGACCCTTTAGAACCCCTCCAAAAGTTTAAATTGGCAAGACGCCGGCAATATTTATTTCCAAGGTGAATAAAGTCCAAAAAAAGGAACTTTATCAATACATGTTAAATAAAAGCTATCCTGCAAGCATGGGTACCAGCAGCATTTTTTAATTCAAGGTGGTGGGGACAAAGTAAAAAAAGGAGCTTTATCAGAACATTTAGTAAAAATTTTAAATGTACCATCCTTCAATTGGCCAAATATTGACAAAGCAAAAGTAGTACATAGGGAAGGGCGGCGGGATGTTGTAGAAACAGGAAGGAAGAGTCAAAAGTCAAAATTCAAGAATCTTACATACACTCTATACATTTTGTTAATATAAATTCATGAAAATCGTAAAATTCCAGGTAATTTTCATCCCCATTTTCAACAATGTAAGTCTTTGATGGCATTTGCAGCTTAAATACAGTCATAACTGTCGATTGCGCCTGAAAGGGGAGAATCACAATTGTCTGTCTCAGATTTGAATGAAAATTGTTGTTTTATCTTAAAATAATTTCTGTTAACGGTATTTTTTACCGTTTCGAACCGGTTGCTCAAAGAAACAATTCAAAGTTTAGCGAAGGATTCAAGTTCAAGTTTAGCCCACGCAAAATCCTGTTAACAGAAATTATTTCAATATAGGTAGTACACGTACGAAAATTTCCATGCCAATCGGAGACGAACAATTGAGATACTCCCCTTAGAAGTTGATTGTCTTCAGACCATTTTTATATGCTCAAACTTCAAATTTTGAAATGTTGTCAGATGGTTTACTATCAGATAATAACTGATTATGAACTGAACCCAAACCCAAAATAGAGGTAGTTTGAATGCGAAACAAAATTTGACGAAATGGAATTCCGACGCTATTAAAATTCGAATGCTGATTGAATTGTCTCACGTCCTGCCAACCGAGGGTGGCAACCTGGCAACGGGCAAACTGCGACCGCAGCATTCCACAAATGTCCCACGCCACAAATGGAAGGAATCGTTGCCACATCCCCCTCGTACCTAACATGACGTTAAGCATTTAAACAGGTACGAATCATGTGAACGCGCGCGCGCGTCTTAAGTAGGGCCGTAATCGATTTAATAATGCACTTGCTGCCGCCTTGCCCTGGCCCTGCGCGCAACAATACCTTCGTCGATGGATAGATAATCGAGGCGCGCATCGAATTTTCGGCGTGTCTCGCATACCATCACGACTTCTTCATTTTCCTCCGACGACGCGCAACAGCGTCGTCGTCGTCGTGGTGTTCGTTTTTCCAGCTCATATCGGCGGCGCATTGTGCGTATGAGAGCGAAGCACTGCATGTGTGTTTATGCATGCGTGTGTGCGTATGTGTGTGTGTGTGTATGTACGTGAATGCGTGGGGGGCGTATTCGTGTAATTTATGTGCGCAAGTTTAAATTTCTTGCGATCGAGCGCAGCTCGTCGGTGTGTTACGTGAAAGGAAAAAAAGATCGCGGTACGCTCTCGGCGGAGGAAAAAAAATCAAATAAAAAATAAGAAGAAGAAAGTTGATCGTGCGCTCGCGCATTGCGATCGTCGTCGTCCGTCGCCGTCGTCGCAGTGCGTCGCCCCGCACCCGCACCGATGATGTACTGTGTTGACACGCGCGCGGGGGGGTCGCGCTCCGGCATAAATATTTTCCGACGACAGTGCGCACAGCACGCGACCCCTACTGGCGCCTGGCGGCCCCGCGCACCCAGCCACGCAGGCTTGGTGACAGCGGCTAATAACGTTCATAATTCATCCTGCAGGACGGCGGCGGGGGTCACAGAAGTAGAGAGAGAAAGACAGAGTGAGAGTATACAAGTGCTAGAGCGGGACTTTGGGGGGAAGAGTTGCGGCAATAAATTACACCGTGAATAAAGACCCACGCAAGTATGCCGCCTTCCTGTCGGCGGTTAACACATTTTTCGATTTTCCAGCCACTGCTTTGTTTAGCGACATTTCCTCTGATAGACGACATTCACAGTTGAGATCCAGGAAATCGGTTGCAATTTCCTCGACTGTTGATATGAGGAGATTTAGATTTAAATTTTAGTATCATCCCTGCTTAATAGGTAACCCTATTAATTATAATTAAAATTATCAGCAGGATACACATTGCATTTTTGCATTGTTTAAGAATCACTGTATATTTGATTAAATTTACATTACGCCTGCGTGATAGCTGAGACTCTTGCACTAGATGGCACTAGTAATAGATGGGTCTCTACGCACACGCGCGCTCTACTCAAGCAGATTGCGCATGCGCGATAAATATATGACTTTGGATATTATAAAGAGATTTAGATTTAAATTATAGTTTGATATACTTTCAACCCCACTTAATACGTACGCAACCCCATGAAAATTATCAACAGGATACATATATGCATTGTTTAAGAACCACTGTATATTTGATGACAATTACTGTTGAAACGGCAGTCATAACGTCGACTGCGACTCGTGCACTAGATGGCGCTCGCAGTGGGTACATGCGTAGGATTGGTCTGTTCGCGCACGCGCGCTCTACTCAAGCTGATTGCGCATGCGCGATAGACTTACGACGGAGCGCATGCGCGACCGATTCTCGCGCGGGCGGACACAGTGTGCGGGGTCAGAGGTCACGCTCGGGAACGGTGCGCGGCCGGGTCGCACACCTGCCTCGCAGGGGTCACGACGGCGTTGCGCGCGCGCGCGGTCCGGCGCGGCGATAGGAAATCGCTCGAACGGAAAATCGCTTTTCGTTGGTTTTCCGCTTTTCTCGACTGCCCACCAGAAGGTGGCCCGGGCCGCCGACGAGGCCGGCCGCACGGTCGACTTGTGCCCGGGATGCCGGTCATTTGTAAGGCCCCGCCGCTGCGGCGGCGGTGTTCCCACGATCCGCTCGCTGCCCGTGTCGTGTGCATATGCCGTACCGGAGCACATGCACCGCAACTCGTACACCCACGTAGCCGCGAGGAGTCGCGCCGAGACACGCGCGCGCGCTCGCATCACCTCCAGCTACGCACGACTCCGGCGCGACTGCATTAATCCGCGGGGGCCCTGCTCCGCTCGTCTGGTCTCTCTGTCTTTCTCGCTGCTCGTAGGCAAGCGCAAACAGGCACCGGTTTGCATTACGTTTCATTACCTCTTCGACAAATCAACGCGATTTCGCGCCACTTTCAAATTTCGGCCGCGCTCCATAAGTCATGAACTTTACATTACGAATTTTATCATCATATACATCATCTCGCTCTAGATATTTTATTTTCCACCTTCTATTTTCAATTTTATCTCGCCCTCGTAATGGAAAGTAAATATCTTATGTAAATTTAACAAAATTAACCAGGAAACACAAAAGCCATTTGCTCGATTAGCGTTATCATTCCCAAATTATGTCAACAAACGCTTGATTCGGAGTTAAAGCTTTAATTTAGCTATTGCAGCCCAAAATACCACCAATGTATTTTTTTTTGATTTATTTGATTTATGTTGTAGAGAGTTAACGTAAAAGTACTATACCATACCGCTCTGAAGTTAACTACAAAACCTAGCTGCGATAATGTGTTTGCATTTCTTATGGGAGGTGCGTTTGTAGCACATGTGATTTCCATATGCTACTTTGGTAAAGATAAATATCATTAAGAACAAATATTTAAAAAAGGAACTCTCAATCAATTCATGATCAGATCAATGTTTTCTACTTTTGCTTCTTTCTAATGTCGTTCCGAAGTTAACTACAAAACCTAGCTATAAAGGTTTGTTTGTATTTCTTATGGGAAGTGAGTTTTCGAATGTAGCACCTGTGATTTCCATGTTACTTAGATCACTTTTGTCAATACAAATGTGCAAGTCAGCGATTTGTGCGATTTTCTTCGCGACCTATGGAGTCGATCAATGTTTATAATTTTACATTGACGTGTCCACATGGCAACATAAATTCCGGTTTTCTCCGAAATTAGAAGAGTGCAGCACTTTTAAGTCACAGAAAAAAATTGCATAAAAATACTGAATACAAAAATTAATGTCTGTGATTTTTGCTGTTTTCTTCGCGGCCTGTGGAGCGGATTCCTTATGGCCAGTTCCACAGGCCGCGAAATAAATCAGAATAATCGCGGATATGCATATTTGTATTCAGTATTTGCAATTTTTTGATGCGACTTACAGGTGCTGCGCGGTCTGAGTCATGGACACTCAATGTGATATTATAAACTTTGATCGTCTCCACAAGCCAGGAAGAAAATCGTAAAAATCGCGGACATCCATTTGAAAACTTTTTATACCTAGGTTGTGTAGTTAACTTTAGAGCGGTCTGAAGCATTACAAAGAAGCAGAAGCAGAAAACATTCAGCTAATTATGAATTGATTGTGAGTTCTTATTTGATAATTGTTCTTTTTCGTGAGTTGCTTATGATTATCCCTGCCCCTTAACGTTTTCCCCGAAGCGCCTTTGCGCACCCACGAGTGCCGCCCGCGGAAGAGTTACATTTTTGGGCGTCCACCGGCCCGCAGGAGGGTTGCGACAAAATTATAGTCTACTGCCGAAGCCGCGTCCAAAAGAGCGTTGTGGGAAAAATTCCGAAAGCGCGCGCGCATGCCGTTTATACGAAGAATTAAAAATCGTAGAGAGAGGCGAAACGCACGGCGGGCCCGAAAAACGCTATCCACCCACATAAACGTACGAAATTGACGGTTTCGAGGCACCGACATCGACGCCGGCGGCGGTATGCTCTGAAGCGCCTCGCAAAAGGGGGTATAGCGCACGGTGCAACGCCCCCGCTGCACTGGGGCCGCTCCCCCGTGCCACCGCGACCCCAGGATACGATCGAGGTCGGGACCGAATGCAACTAGTTGCGCGTTGTTGCACGCCACACGCAAAATCCAGGGAAGAATGTGACACCGCGCGGCCGCCGAACGCATAAAAACGCGCAACGATCTTCGTTAACGGCCGAACGCGGTGGACGGACGGGTCATTCTCGCATCTGTCGCGGCGACCATCTAGTACATCTGTAATTTGATACTTTTATATGGCGGAGCAGACTGCGCCGAGATTTCGACATGTTCAGTCGCGCTTGAGAAATAATTGATTAAGAAATTTATCGATTGTCACACGGGCGGCAGGCAGCGCAGCGCAGGCAGGGAGATAAATGCGATTGACGAATCGATAAATCTCGTCCCGTGGTTTTTGTCGCAGCATTGCTCTGCGATCGGACGTCGTCGCGACGCCACCACCACCGCCACCGCCACCTTCGCCGGACGCAAGACAGAGCACGATGTGGTGCACGGACATGACGAAGGGTGACGGCTGGTGTGCACGCGCCACACTGCGCGCCCGGAGATTAACAAGTCGCATCAGAAACGCATTGACACTATCTAACCGGATCTGACGTGCTGTTAATTATACGATAATCGCTATAATGTGCTGATTCGAGGTCCGGGCGTGGAGAGGAAGGTATCCGAAAGTTTTAGAGCATCTCTGGCAATGGGGAAATGTTGGATTAGGCCCAGAAGGTCTAAACTGGAACCAATGAACTGGTACCAGTTCAGTAATGAAGTGAATTGCAGTTTAGATTGAAGTCAGGGAAGGAGGAAATACTCATCACTTTATCACTAAACTAGTTAAATATTTTCTATGCAAATATTCGCATTCATAGGACTCTATTCCAGATATTCAGAAATTTATTACCTATTGAACTTCTAAAGGTCTTTTCAGTGCACGTATTTTAAGAATAGGTCATAATAAATTCCACAGATACCTAGGAATACCAGACCTGTGGTTGGAGAGTGGATGTCGATCTGTAACGTTACAAAGAAACGACTATGAATATCGGTGAGTCAGAGATTTCCTAACTGTTTCTAGCAGCACGTCTCTTGCTTTAAGACACTCTTTTTCACCTTTCAGTTTTTAAGATAATGTAAGGTCACCATAATGCACGTGTTCAGTAATTTTCCAAGAAGGCATGTATTACCATTCAATTACTAGGTTCAGCCATTGAGGGACTTATCACATTGTTCTAGTTATAAACCCTGTAGCATGTATTTCCCTTCTATTTCTTGATTTAATTATTATTGTATATTATCGTGCCTTACGTTAAACTAAGACCATACGATTTTAAAGAATTTCAAGTTTTGAAGATTGAAATCAAGATCGACCCTGCGCATCTGAAAAACAACTCCAATCAAGTTTGGAGCGAATTTCGTCACGTTGTTCGGCATGAAAAAAGAAGGTTGCGAAATTAATCGTCTACAAGTCAATTTCGTATCGGGGTAAAGAAAATTGGAAATTATCACGCTGTAAGACAAAGGCGTCGCGACTTGACGAGGCACAAAACGGAACGAATTCCGCACATTGTTTGCCACCATCTCGCATTAAGCACGCTCGTTCCGCCGCGGTCGGTCGGCGCGCGCGCCCCGCTTGACAAGGATCGCGATCGTAATGATCATGTGAAAAAGTCGTGCAGAAATCTGCGGAATTCGGCGTGCCACCCACCCATGCAGCGGGCGAGCGGGCGAGTGAGAGGCGTGGGCGCGTTGGGGATGGCACGCGGGCGCGTCAAAACAGCGTGCCGAAAAACGCGTAATTTCATTACGTGCCATCATCCCGTCCTGTCCAGCAGTTTCAACAGCGCGGCTCAGAGTTTCTCACAATTAGCGCCGGCGAGCGATTTTCGGTAACTAATCGACGTTTTCGGGTAGCCCCGCGTTGCGGTCGGGGCTACTTAGGCTGCGCCGAAATGCGTTTAATGTCTTTTAATTCCGATTTAATTCGACAGTCGTCGTAATCGCATTCGAGCGCTCAGAGACACATCGCTCTGGACTGATCGCTTTATAATAACACGCTCGCATTGCATGCTCTTCGGCTGGCTTTTGCTGGCTAGCTTGAAGGGGCCGTGCCCCTGCTGCTCAGAGGCGGAAAACCGTGAGGCCCCCCATTTTTGCTCCGTTTAATCAACGGATTAGCGTGACGCGTTGTTTGTTCCTGGCCGGACGCTCCCAGCACAAACAGTCGGGCTGCGACCGTCGAAACGCGAAGTAACAAATAATCGGCGGCCGCTTAAGCAAATTGACGTTTTAACTAATTGAGTTGGCATTCCGCGGGCGCGCGCATCTACGTGCACGGACGCAGCCCAGGCCTGCGTGGACTAAAGACGTTTTAATGATTTTCGATGCGTTTTTTTTTCTTCTCTACCGCGCAGTTAGTTATCTTTATGTCTCTATGCGCGTCTTCCACGTAAAGACGAGCCCAACATGAAATTGTTCACACTTGGCGCGTCGCAATTACCGGGCGGGTGAGCCGCGACAACGCGTCGACGGCGACGACTTTTATTCGCGTTGCAAAATATTTTAACGATTACGAGGTGTTTATTATCGGGGCCGGTGTACGTGTGTGTATCTGCGAGCGCGTGCACGCTGGACTCGCAATCGCCCATAAGTTACTGTCGTAAACGGGGCAAAAATGCGCACGCACACGTTGTGCTCGTCCACGGCTCTGGTTTGGCATTCAATTTACAGCCATAACCGCCAGGAATATGCGCTACGCATTGTCCAAACTTAATCTCCACTCGTTTTATTTGTCCCACAGGATAACTAAGTACTCGTACAGTCTTCGGACAATTATATAGCCTCCATGGAGACATGGAGTGTCATGTACTCTGATGGAAAGTAAATTTCTACACTTTCCTAGCCTTTTGAATTATAATCCAAGTCAGTGGTGAATAAAGGTCTTCCGCGCACGTAGACATTTTATATTTGCCCCCTCCATGCAATTTGTATTATCCCAAAAGTATAGAAAAGGTATCGGATTTATAAGTCATAAGTGGTGTTTACTGAGGACCCTAGAGACATTTTAATTGATCAACTACTGGTTCAAAGCATTCACTAAGTTTGGAACTGTAACTTTAGAATTGGTCTCCTGAACAAGTAATATTCAGATGACACGCCACGTCCAGTATATTTACTTACTACCTTGCGACATATTTTCACTTATAAGCTCAGCATTACAGTTGCACCTCACTCCGTTTGAGAATAGAACTGTTATCATATATTTGTCAAGGCTCTTAACTGTTGCTTAAAGGCTTTAGAAGATCTTAATCCGTTACTGGGATATTGGGGACCGGTGAGAGACTAACCTTTCCTGAACTACGACCTAACTAGGTCTATTCTTCCGTTCCATCTAATAAAAACGGAGTAGATTTTTTATAAATCTAACAGCGCCAAAGAGGTTGTATCTTAGACCTTTCGTTGCTTTCACGATACAATTGTGTTTTCGCAGGCCTATGCATCTTCACATAGTTGCATAGTCTGCACAGTTCCCAAGTCTCATTTGCCATATTTCTCAGATAGTACCTTAGGATGCAGTGTCCTGTTATGAGTCTCGTAAATGCGTTCAATTCGGTCCGTGCAAGTTAGACAACTTTTTACGTGCTATAATGTCTGGGTAGACTCTTTGTCTGCCCTACATCGCGAGTGTTCTCTCTGTGATTTGATCTCACTTCATCTTCGTTCAGATGAATCTTTCTCATGAACTTATCTATGGTGATTCCACAAACGGGTTGTGGACCCTTAAGCTTGGACCTGAACTCTTGCTTTGATAGTTTGTCAGCCATATTGTTACTAGGTATATCATTGTTCTTAGTCAGTTGCCTCGAGCTGTTTTCAGTAGTGCAATAGTACAGATATCACCCGTACCCGTACCAATGTAGAATTAGTTCCTATTCTTCTACAACCCTTAAGGAGGAGGAGATATTGAACGTCTGGTGAACATTGGAACTACGTTAATGTATTTTTCAGGTTTACGTTTCTGAACGTAAGCAGTTCATGCAACCTGTACAACATTTACAAGTCAGTAAAATAATGTATATATGCGTAGGTACTTAAGTTATAGCTTAGTACCCAGTTGATCAGCTGATTCCGTTACCCTCATAAACGATCATGTCACGACCAGCGACTAGCGACTGTAGCATCTGATGATATATATTTGCAGCCTGGGCAAATTGCCATCGGTCAGCGTCACGTTCGACATTGATGCGCTCCATTCAACCGCAATGATGATTGATAAGCGTAAAAGTGAGCGTTTTGGTGCAGAACGCGCTCCAATTGTGTGTTTGCCATTCTATTAGCCACTAGGTAGACAACGCTGAAGAAAATTGACGTTTTGCAGCTAAACGCAGGTTTAGGAAGGTGCCGCCCGCAATTTAGGCCCGAAAAATGTGCTCCGGCGATATGATCTTCAATTAGGGTGGATTGTGTCGTCTCGGAAGGCGCAAACGCCGCCCGCGTTCGTTTTGGGAAAACACCGAGATGCTGCGCACAATGATGCGTAATCACCGGGTTTGACCGTCCGAATCGCAATCGCAGAAGGGAGCTGCGCGCGCGTTCCGTCCCCCTCGGCCGAGCTGGGGCTTAATTTGGGGTTGCACGTCCCGCGGCGGTTGCACTGGCGCCGCCGGTGTGCCCGCGGACCAACGGCGACAACACCCACCTTCGGCGGCACCGAAAAAAACCGAAACACTTCATAACATAACAAACGTGCACTTGCGCTTGCTACAAAGTTATGAGATGTTTGTGATGCGGTTGTTTTGCGGGAGTGCATCGCGCATCGATGACGATAATATGCGGTTGTGGGGCACGGCTCGCCAGCCCCCATCGGACCCTGCTGGTGCCCAGCGCGGCGACGACCGCTACCATCACCTCTGCAATTATATGCTTAAGCGATTTTAGGCGGAAAAACAGCGCCGGACCGCAAAAACGTTACGTAGAAATCGCCTCGCCAGCGTCGCCGTCGCTGCCGCTGCCGACTTGCCGCGCACGATTAGCAACTAAATTGCTAATTATAGACATTTGTGCGCAGAAATGATCAAAATGTTGGGAGTTTTATTAAATTCTCACAGTTGCGGTTTTGGGTACCGCTTAATCCTGAATTTAATTGTAAGTCAATCTGAGGACCAAGGAAACATAAGTTGAGAACACTTAATTTCGAAACAAACTTAATTTGGTAATCTAGGTGCAACCATTTTAATCAATTGCCCACAATTTGATGCCTTATTGTCAGTAGGCATTGATAAGTAAACTGGTCTAGAGTAGATTCGTTTTCTTATATTTTCCTAAACTTTAAAGTTTTAGTTCAAGGCATTGAACTATGACTGGTATAGTATCAGATCATGATACATCTAACGACTAGTGACAAAATACAATTTGGTTTCTCTTGGGTAGTGGGGGCCTGTACACCCCATCACACTCACAAGGAACCATAAATTAAGTATTTTACTGGAATTTGGAAAAAAAAAAAACATACTGATGAATTTTATTTGTGGGTCTTTGCCCCACTCCCCCACTCATATACCCTTTGACCTGTTTTGTTACGTCTTAGTTCAAGGCATTGAACTATAACTAATATAGTATTAGATCATAGTTCATCTAAGAACCAGCGACAAAATATAATTTAATTTCCCTAGAGTACTGAGTACACATCTCCCCACAGAATCCACATTTCTCACTTATTCCCCGAAGCACCTGTGCCCAGTCAAGAATTGAGTTGTCCAGAAGTTCGCTTCATCGTATCGTGGATTCATCCAGAGATATTGTTAGGGCCTTCTTACGATAGGTCCTTCTGTTCCTGCCACATATTTACAATGTTCTTGTGTCTCCCTTCCTACCGGAGCGGTGTGCCTATTTTCATTTGCGCCCATGTCTTGACAGCTTCCGGTATCCGTAGACTAATTAGGATCAGTCCGCTTAAGACTAGCACGGCATCGGTGGCCACTGTGCACATCTCTTCTCTGAATCGCCATAAGCACTGTCCTATGTTTTTGACAAGCATGGCATCACTCCAAATTGGAGCAGCATACATTGGTGTTCCTGTGATGAAGCGGATCCATCTTTTGATTTGAAAAGCCAGTTGCTTTATTGCTCCATTTGTCCTACTGTTTAGCAATATATTGTATGTTCGTATCGTACTTTCCTCAACTATCAAAATACACTCCTAAGCATTTCAGAGTTCTCGATGGTCTGATGATAATGGTCTCATAATATTCATCTTCTCAGGAACAACCCTAATTGGTCAAGTTTTAAGTGTGCCTTGTTTGTCCTTTAAATGAGTTCACTGAGTAAGGACCGTTTGCACAGACCCTTGGGGTACTCCGCAGTTAATATTTTTAATAGTTTAAGTCGCCGGTTATTATTGCGCGTTTAGAAAGAATAGCGTATCATATTTATCAACTAATGTGACCTAATTTGAAATTGCTCAATTCCCCAATCAGACTAACCCTAGGCCAACTTGATCAAAAAGGTCAATATTCACGTCTTACTTGGTAAGACCGTTGACTTGGTAAGATCCATGTATCCGAGGAAATAATATTCTTGAATTGCGGTAATATAAACACAGTCCGAAGTAATAACAAAGCTATAACCTAATCCAAGTGTAAAGTCGTCCGGTACAATCACGGGTTGTCTACCGTCGTTGATGGTCACTCGGTAGAGACCCTGAGCATCTCCCCGAAGTGGCCCATCAATCTGACTTTAACTACTGTGTCGCAGCGCGCAGTTAATGTTTTTGCGCACAAATAATCGCCAGCCCGTCCTTGAATGCCACACGACGGGCGATTCTGTCATCGATCCGCAGTGGCTTCGTGGTGCAGCCGATGATGGGCGCGCGCGCACCGGTGTCGTGGGGTCTTCCGTTTCGCTCCCACGCACTTGGCTCAGGCTAGTCATGGGCACACCGAGTCTCCGGCCCGTCGACGTTTTTCGCTGTAAAATGCTTAAAGTGTCAAGTTTTATTATGAGACGTCGTCAATGACGATGCGGACCACCCACCCCCCAATCTCGACACACCGATCTGCTGCCGACGGCTGGTGCGCCTCACGTGTTGCGTGTTTAGTGCATCTTAGTGTCGCAGAGATAAGGACGCGCCCGGGGTCGCAAACCCATCGCCCACTTACCTGTCCGCCGATCAATCAAACTTCGGTGGCCTTCGGGGCGGGGACGTGCATTAAGCACTGGATGTCAACGTTACGCATGCGAACAATGCGTGCGTAAAAGCACACGCTCAAGTGCACAACCATATTCGTTGGTTAAGTGACTCTCAAATGCTAAAAGCAAACCACCTGACCTAATCTGATATGGCCTTACATAAATCACCTTGTAATCCACCCTTGGAGGAATCACTTCTATTCTTCATCGAATGTAACATGTATTTAGCAAAAGTTGATTAGACATTAATTTAAGACAATAGGATCAAATTTAATAGGTTCAGACTACGTAAAATGGTTGTATTAATTCAACAGGATCAGACTACTGAGAATAGTCTTAATCTGTACAGGCGAATACAGAGTAATAAACATGTTGCGCTACAGTCGCTAACTAAATATCCTCTGTCTATGATCTTACGAATGGTATGGTAGACAGTAATCAACCTGAGACACGTTGGCGAGAGGAACCTTTGTCCAGGGTACTGCTTTGCACAAATTGACGGTCATGAACAATGTGCTCCATAGTGGACTGCGATGATAAAAAGAGAAATTTATATTGTAGTGTGGACTCTAGACGAGTCCAGGAACAGTGTCGGTAGATAGTCTATGAAATGTTGTCGAATCTCTAGACAGTGTACTTGCCTTAAGACTCTTCAATACTTAAATCAAAACACCACAGCTAATCTGATAAAGTCAAACAAAAAGCATCTTGTATTCCACCCTTGGAAGAACGACTTCTATACCTAATTGAATGTAATGTGTTCGGTGCGCCGCAGGTTACTCATGTCAGCTCTGACCGAATCTGCTAGATGCAAAACACTTGATAGCATAATCTATAGTAAAATAGGAGGAACATAGCTAGAGGAAAGAATATTGAGAGGTCAAGAACTTTCTGGTCCATTTCAGAACAATAGTCATCCCTAGTCTAACCGAATTTGAACGATTCTCAAATACTAGAAGCATAACACTTTATCTATTTTGATATGGTCTAAATTAAATTACTTTATAATCTACTATTGGAGCTACCACTTTTGAAATAGTCTAAACGAATTTGTAAGATCTGACTAAATGGAAATATTCTAGTTCTAGATCACCTTCCCAAAAATCCTAAGGTAATCTAGGCTATAATAGGGGAAACATAGCAAGACAAAAGAATATTGACAAGAACTTTCCGGTTCATTTTCCGAACAAACGCTCATCCCTGGTCTATCTGACTCTGTAAGACATGATATGATAGAAGCAACATACTTGATCTATTCTGATATTGTATTGATATTAAATCACCTAATAATCCACTGGCGCAACAACATCAATAATCGTTTAAACAAATTTGTAAGATCTAACTAAATGGAAATTTCTTAGTTCTGGCTCAACTTAAAAAAAAACCTAGATTAATGAAGAGTAAAATAGGAGAAACAGCAAGAATATTGATAGGTCATGAACTTGCCGGTCAACTTGCAGAACAATTTAACTACATAACTTGATGGTTCAGACAGAATCCAAGTTAAAATGACCCAAGTTATTTAGTCTCATCGCGATTTCATATCTAAAATCGTAGGATAGTCAACAACTACTGAAACGTTTCTTCTCTTCTGGCAACTCTTTGAAATTCTTGGTTCTGTAGACCTCTACTTCATTTCCCTGAATGCTTTTTAAAGGAAATATTGCATTGCTTTGATTTTGAGCATAATGCACGCTCGTAAAAGCCCATTTTTCCATCGAAGCCATCACAACCGATGTCACCAGCTATTTGTGCTCATGCCAACGCGCAAATTAGAAAGTCGCCTAAAAGAGATTCTCGAGAATCCCCTCGTGTTGATGATAACCAGTCTCGCTGCTGGAGTGTAACTAATCTTGTGGTTTGCACCCATTCTTCCGTATGCCATTGAGGCCTCAATGCACTTGCAGCGCAATAAATCGCCGTCGACGACCTCATATAGCAACCGCATTGTGGTCGCAGCCTATTCACGCCAATTGAATAGAACGGATAGGTGTACGCTTTTTCGGACGCATCTCGAGAAAGTGCATTTTTCCCACTTGCAGCCAACTTACGCATTCGCAACGCTCTCCCACGTGTAAATACAGAAGTCAAAACGGTGGCAGACTGATGGTGGTACTCATATTTATAGGTAAATTGGAAGCGTTGCTAATTTTGCGGGGCTGCGCGGTTGGGTGCCCCGCCGCTGTGTTCGAAAAACGGCTCGCAAATGTCGAATTTGCGGCGAGGCAATGATTTATGGGCATGCGTGTTTTTGCGGTCGCTTGGAAAACGAGCCCTGACCACTACCCTCGACGTGGAAAACAACAAAAAACGTGATTTTCGGCGAACGCACCATCATCAGTAGAGAATTGATGAATTCGAGACAATGACACAGCTTTGTTTGACATGCCAAAAAAATGCTGGAAAACAATCGAATGAAGTTGTTTACTCACTAATCTTCTATTATGTTTGAGATGTTTGTTTCTTATTTCACGGTTTGCTTCTTAGCGTGTCTAATCTTAAATTAATTTCTCAAATATCGACCAAATCGTAGATGATAAGCCCATCTGGGCGGCCTAGTGGCAGTGCCTCGACGTACCACATAGGAGGACGGGGTTCGGGTCCCCGGGCACCCCACAAGTGTGTATTTATTATTAATAAAATTCACACAAAAATCGCTTAAAAAATCCACACAATTAAAATTCACTTATACAAAAATCACAATCAACAATCATTCAACAATCGCAATGCGCAACTCACCAAATAATACCCAACACACAGCAAGAAACCACTGACGACATTCACACTATCACTCCAGATCAAGATTCAATTCAACAGCACAACAATAACCAACATCACATTACAATCGCAATAACATGTAACAAAAATAAACAATAAAGAAAAATGTATTCCAGGCTGAAGAAGTACCAGTTAGGTCAATGGCCAGATCTCCGGACGAAATACATTATTATTATTATTATTATTTTCGTAGATGATATAATGAAAATTTTCACAATGAAAAAGTTTATCCCCCCCCCGGAAATACTTTGTTGGAAAACCCAATCGAAATTGATGCAAAAGTACGACAAATACAACCAGTCTCATAAAAGTATAACTTGGACATCGTAACATGAACTTCTGAAAAGACACAATACTGGAAATCATGAAGATAGTCAGGTTTTTTTTTATAATTTCAGGTCTTATTGATTTGCTAAATATTCTCACATAGAGTTTCTCAACTAGAGAAACTCTATTACTTTCGGTTATCGAAAACTGAAAATCGCCGTTGTTTAATCTCAAATTAATTTGTTCTAAAAATGGCCAAATCGTAGAAAATTGAATTCTCGTCAAGAAAAAGTTGCACTGAGGTTGTAACCTCCTATGGAAACCAGTATATAACTTTGCACATAACTAAGGTATAACTTTGTCAACGTAACAGGAATTTCTGAAAAAACAAACAAGAATGCGAGTCAAAAAGATAGTCAGGTTTTGTTTTATTTGCAGGTGCTTCAAAGCTGGCAACTCGTGATAGAGGGTCACATAATAATGGTGCAGAATGAGTCCTTTAATATGTATAAACAAATTCATTCGAAGACTGCCGATGCACAGTCGTTGGGCATTGACAGGCTCGCCCGGAAAGAAGAAAAATAAGGAGGGCCGCATTGCTTTATAATAGTTCAAATTTAAATAGATAATTAAATACGTTGCGTGCATACATTTATTGTAAAACATAAAACTATTGTTTTTCCCAACGGTTAAGTAATTTCGCTTTTATAAAGAAAACCGAGATTTTGTGCGGTAAATTTCTCAGCAAACCCAATTTAAGTTGAATTATGATAGAACCAAATAATACGTTTTTAGACGATTTTTCGGTTTTTATACCGAAACCGTCAGTGTTCGGCTTTGGGTATATATTCTATGCATTTCAGTACATTTCATAGTATAACTTTGACAACGGTTGCTAAATTGCTATAACAATCTCGTTTAACTTAAGAGAATAAACGGAGAATATCGCGCCTAAAAGTTTTGAGACCACCAACTTATTTTGGAAACATGGCGCTGAGCAAGGTCGAGAAAGAACGTATAGCACGAGCGAGGTGTGGATCAGAAGAGAAGGGTAAGAAAGAATGGATGAATGAAGAATATAAGAG
>WSZQ02025632.1:16946-29428 GCA_019419845.2 Weissflogia rhopalogaster | reverse complement strand
CATTATTACACATGTTTGAATTGACTAAAGATTTATTGTTGTTGTTAAATTATTGTTGTGATCAAGCAATAAGTTCTTATTAGCATTACCTTGTTTCTTGTTTCCTTCACTTTATATGTCACCAGGTGATTTTCAACTTGCAAGTACTCATGTTGCATATAAAAATTACGGCAAAAAACATCTGCGTCCATCATCAAGGAAAATTAAACCTTATGTTCCTTGCGAGAGAGGTATTGTTAATTTCCCTGTTTTAATGCTTGCCCGCATATGAAGTGACAGAAAAATTTACCATTTGTAACGTTTTTCTTCCACTTACTACAATTAGCCACCGTGCGAACCGTCGAAACTAATGCGAAAACGACCGTTATGATAATTGCTGTACGCGTCGCGTCGTACGCATTTACATACCATAATAAAAGCAATGATTAACAACAAGGCTAATTGAGTCGTCAAGTTATAGTGAATGTCAACGGCATAGTATTTTCCTTTCCCAGGCTTCTTACGTTCCCCACTTGTGCTGCTCACAGCAGCTGTGCTATTGATAGTTTCACGTTGTTCAATAAATATCGATACTTAAGTATCGAATAAAATTTCGAAAAAGAAGATAAAGGTACATACATTTCCACATAATACGCCTTCTTCCTGTCGTATTTTAGTTTGGGTCGTGTTTTTAAGTCATTTAAAGGAGAAACTTTATTTACCAGGTCAAAAAATATATGATTTTCACGATTTTTTTTCTGGTGTTATCACTCAAAACATATATAATTTTAAATGATAATTTAATGCATATTTCATGATGACCTGAATATATAGTTTTTTTGAGTTGCTCAGCTGTGAACACGCTAACGTCGTGAATTTTGGTCGGGAATGAAAAACGACAAAGTTTTTGTAAATTTTATAAAACTTGCTTGACTATGACATCGAATGTTTTCAAAAAAAAAATATTAAAGTTGCATGTTTTTATAAAGTTTCAAAGTTATAGTGCATTTTCATGTAAAAATTCGATTTAAAATACGAAAAATGTATTAAAAAGTATATTTTTCCTAGAATTATTGATGACATATTCTAGAGAATTTAATTATCTATAAAATAAGCCCTTGTTCAGCAAAATCAGCTTAATAGAATTTTCACAATCGTCTTTGCAAAATTGAAAAACGATTTTACAAGAAAAAAAAAACGCGTTAAAGTTGCTTAGCTGCGTACACTCTGGCGTCCCTAATTTTAATCAAAAACAAAAAACTAATACGTTTTTGCAAATTCTATAAAACTAGCTTGAATATGACATCGAATGTTTTCAAGAAAATATTAAAATTGCTTGTTTTTATACAGTTTTAAAGTTAAAGTGCAATTTTACAAAATACAATACAAAAGTACAATACAACAATAGAAAAAACAAGTTTAAATATACATTTTTTCAAAATACTATTAACGTAATATTCTACAGATTTTAATTATCTATAAAATGAGACATGTTTAACCAAATCGGCCCAGTAGAATTTCCACAATCGTGTACACAAACTATTCTTGAAAAGTTTAACTACTAAAATTTCGAAAAAAATCGACGTTTTACCCGGTAAATGAGGTTCTTTCCTTAAGCAATAGCCTGCTTGCGTTCCAAGTTTTAATCTTAAAATTCAATGGTTGTAAAATTTTGGTCCCGACGTGCATCAACATCAAGCGAAATGCATCACCGTCCTGGCGACAATACTTTTACGGGTTAAAACCTTGCTTGAACGCATCAAGTCGTTAAAATGATAATTTTTATAGATAGCAGATAGATCTTCTCTTCTGAGTATTACTCAAAAAGGGGCTAAGTAAGTTTAACGCTACGCTAGTAAATCTTTGATGTTCCGGAAACTAAAAGTTTGTAGGATTTGTGGGCCTTCTACCTGCTAGTGCATTCAATTTACAAAGGCCTAAACAAATTCCTAAAGACTGAAATTTGATATTTTTGCTCCTTCTTCAAGTTTACACTTTTCAGACGGTAATAAAAGCTCTTTTCGATTTTCTAACCTATCGCATTTTGGAGACTATGTGACTGTGTCTCCAAAATGCGATACATTTCCTCAGAAAAGCGACAAACAGTAACTATATATTTCAAAGAAGTAGAGGAACTTGTAGGAAGTGTTTCTATTAAATATCGTATGCATGTCGTGTTTCCATGCAACGGCGGCGGGCTTCTCGAAACATGCACGTTGCTGTGGGTAAATTTAGCTGAATCTAGACAAGGTTTTTGTCTACACCAGAAACCACCAGCGAGCACATGATGCGTGCTCATGTGCTGGTCAGACGCCTATTTTCGTTTACAAATATTTAGAGACCCGAAATTAGAATCAAAATTAATGAGCTGTACTGAAAAAAACCTGGAGATAAATATCATAAATCGTATGCGTGCCAAGCATTGCTAATCAGATTTCGAAAAGCGCACTACATCCATGTGGTTATGCACGAAGAGTGGGGGGAAATGTTTGGTAAGGGTAGGAAAGCAAGTGGGCCCGCGCAGCATGGCCCGTGCCCCATTTTTCGGGGATTATCTCCGACGTTTTTAATTTACGAGACCCGCGGAGAGATTCGACGTGCATTTAGGCAAATGCATGCATGCACTCTTTACCCGGGGAACATAGTGCGATTGTGGCCAAATGTGGCAGGCAATCGCCCCACATACGGTGACGAGGAAAAACTTCTCGTTGGCGTGGGCATCGCATCGCCATCGGCACAGATGCGCGTGGTAAATCAGAAATCTCATATTCCTGCTGGGCTTCAAGCAGAGCTTGCTTGAATGATACACATGTGTCACATCAAAAAGAACCGTGGTTAATGGTATTACGCACTGAATGCAATACAAAGGAAAACTTTAATGGGATAAATATATCATTTTTTCATTTTTGATAAGTTAATTTATGACTTTTTACCTAATTTTTTTTTGTTTTTCATAATTTTGTACGTATTGTTAAATTTGTGTTCAGGGGTGAGAAACCTTCTTTTATGATCAGGTCTCTGTGTTTCTGATTTAGAAGTCCTCTTTATGATTGCCCCGCGTCGTAAATTCTCAAATGGGAGGAGACCCCCTGGGCTCAGATGCGCACCATGTGCAGCAAATATGTTCAGTAGGTCGCAGGTTACTTATCCCTGGTGTATACCAATATAATGTATTGCTTGTTTCTTTAGTTTTACCGCTCATATTTAAAAGTGGAAATGGCAGAGTAAAAAAGTGGTAATTTGAAATTTGTTCTAATCAAAAATTGCTAAAAGCTGTTATGAATCGAAGAAGAAAGTTCCCGTTTTAATCCGAACTCTAAAAGACCAAGGGACAATTTATTGTTATAGCTTTTTTTCAATAGATCACCAAAATCAAACTTAAACATAGCAAAAATTAATTTAAGAAAATACTGTGTGAATGCGAGCCGAATTTAGCTCAAAAACAATCTAGTTTAGTTTCGGACCAATAACAAATCAAAAATTTTCAAGTATTGAAATTTTTAACCGTTACAATTTACAAACAAGTCATGGGAATTTTATAAATAAATATTTACAAAACCAACCCCCTTCTATGCATATATGCATTATCACCCCTTGAAATCACCTAATCTTAAATGCAAACGCAGCTTACTCTTACTAAATTTAATGTAATCACAATATGCTCTTTTTGATGCAGCAACTGATAAAATAACCCTCTCGCTTTAAAAGTAGATTCTAGAACAGGGGTTTTCAATTTTTATAAAAATAACTGGATTTTAAGGAAAAAACCTGATTTACTTGGTCAAAAAACACATGATTTTCACGGCTTGTCATCAAAATAGGGAAATCCCAGTCGCCGGGTTTTCGGGTTTAGTCAATCTGAGGGTTTATTCTGTTTCAGTTTTGTCTGTGAATGCCCGGGTTTAAAACCCGAACAAAAACTCATTTACAGCAGCCCCTAGTGTAATATAAAATACTATACGCATGAAAGTTATTTTATTTGCATTTGTTATTAAAAGAATGTCAATAAATAAAAAACAAAAAATAGAAATAAAAATTTGGAAAAAGATTAATTCAATTACCAGTATTCTCAAAGAGAACAGCATTTTTTCAAATATGCATGAAATACAAACACTAGTCAATTTGTTAGCTAGTACTACAAAGTGTCAAGTATCAACAAGCTCTCGAGCACGTTGCTTTCGGTTTTGAAAACAAAACCTTCAGAACCAAGCAATAGTGGAGTGCACTTGCGTCGATTTCGGGTTTGAGTACAGAACCAAGCAATGGTGGGGCGCACTCGCGTTGATTTCGGTTTAAGAAACAGTATTGGGAATCAATCAGTAGTGGGACGCAACCGCTTCGATACTGGTATCGGAACCCGACACTTTCAAGATCAGCTGATTCTGGTATAGAAACCGAAACATTTACAAAAATCCGAGTTAAATCCTTGAAAGTAAAACTTCGGGTTTAACCCGAAACTGACAAGGCAGAAAACCAAGTAACCCAGAATTATCGGGTATCCTTGACATGCCGATGTTGCGTATACTGTTGCGTCTTTAATTTTGAACGGAAATGAAAAACCAAAACATTTTTCCTATGTTTCTAAAATTTGCTTAAATATGACGTCGATTATTTTCAAGAAAAAGTTTTAAAATTGCATGATTGTATACTTTTATACACTAAAGTGCATTTCTCATATAAAACTTGCAACTGCAAAGTATGAAAAAATATGTAAATATATATTTGTTCATTAAATAATTAATGTCATATTGTAGAGAATTTAATTATCTATAAAATTAGCCTTTATCTAGAGAAATAGGTTCAGTCGAATCTTCTCAATCATGTACGCAAAATCGACAAGAATGTTGCGAGAAAAGAGAAAGAGCGTTTAAAGTTGGGTAAACATAAGAATACATAAGATATATAAGAATAATAAGAATTTTTATGTACTTTTATGAACCTGGTAAATGAGGTTAAATTCTTAAAGAAATGAACATATTTTTCTTAATATAATTTTCATATATTATCAAAACATAAAATATTAGAAATATAGTTGTTTATATGAAAACAAAAAGAAAAACTATTTCACTACCAACTTCGTTTGCTAACGAGCGCAGACTTTCCCTTTTCGCCGTTAATTTTCCTCTGTTCTCGCTGCCTTCTCGTTTTCATTCATAAACGGTAATGTAATGTTTTTCAAGGCAGACAGACGTATTCGAGTTATGTGCGTGTGCATACCTCAACTCAATGCAAGCAATACAATTCCTTCTTATTCACGCCACCTTGTTTCTACAAGTTGTTTCACACTTGCAAACAATTTGCGAAACATAATAAATTATTAAAACTAATATATAACTAATGGTGAATTATTAAAACCAATAAATACAATTATAAATTATTATTATTCTGAAAAGGCTAGGTATAAATATGATCCTATCCGATTTCCATAATTGTTTATAAATTATTTTGGATTTATTGAATATAGAAATTATAATTTCCCTATATTCTTGGTTATATTAAAACATTAAAATGTACTTAGCCAAGGTTTCACATTGTAGGTACTCACCTGAAACAAAAACAATGAGCAAATTATTAATACAGTGCGTAGCATAAATAATAAAGGACGTGGCGATAAATTTTCGGCACGAAATGGCAACGAGTAAGTAATCGACGTTAATGTCATTAAAGTCACGATGGCGAGATAAGAGACAATGCAAACCTGCCTGTAAAATTGCCAGGTAAACAGAAAACAATAAAACCGCGCCACTTTCTAATGATTTTTCAGGCATGGCGCTCACCTGCTGCTGATAAACGTGTCTCGCAATCAGTAATAGCGTTCGCCGACACAATAAAGCACAACGGCCTTTAAACATTTTTGGAAGCTTAAACAAATTCCGATTTAATGGCCACGCATTAAACATTCGAACGCCGCCACCGCGCCCCGGCCAGGGCGACGAGACGACCATGAGTAGTAAAAAAACAGTGGGATATAAATTTCCGTGGCCGCGGCCGCCGCGCTTCCTTTGTTTTTAAATAATTGAAGAGACATTTAGGTCTTCCACTGGGTGCGCAGCGAGTTATAAAGTTGAATTAATGTGCGCCGCTCTGTCCAACGGCCTGCCCACCCGCCACACGCATATATACAAGAGCACGGCACACGAGGGCACCATTTGATTACAAAAAAAACGCAGTTCCCCCTTGTGCCCCTGGTGTAGTGGAAGCTTTGCGAGTATCCTGTGTGCCCCCTTCTACGCCGAAAGCGCTTCGGTTTTAATGGCAGTATGGCATGGTTGGTACACACATGAGCACACGACGTACGTACGTATCTTGACGCGATGGGTCAACGAACTGATAATTTAATTCTTTCAAGTACACACCATTTATTACGCGCACGGTGCGTTGCAGTGTGTGTACGGCGTGCGGCGTCGAGTACATGCATGCATATAAATAAATGAATGAATGGCGGCACAACCGCCGCGTCGGCAGGGACGTCATGTGCATTTTCGGTGGATTTTCAGGCGATTTTACCCACGCCTAAGATTGGGTTCACATTCAGTTCGCAGCGATTCGTCACATCTATATAAGCAGAATCTTTTAAACCATAAGCGATATAAAGAGTCTTCACCAGACCTATTGTTATCTCTCCAATTTATCATCATGTCGATAGATAACATTAATCACCCAAAAATCATAAAAATTCGTTACCTATGTTGTCACTTCATTCATATGATCACAAGAAGTGCTTTTGATTCTAATGAATTGAATGAATATGAATTCAAGCGTGATTTTCAGATGAAACAATACTCCCGCGATGCGAATGCGATTTGAAATAACCCTAAGACGCCGAACTGTGTTTCATAAAAGCGCCGTTATTTACTTTCCCCAGGATCAATCCCTTTCATTGGTTGCTTCATCGTTGATCGTGGATGATCAAATTTGTTTAGGCGATTTTGGCGCACCCTGGTGTGGGTGGAATCAAGCGTTTTGAAGTAAGCATGTGACAAAATCATTAGGATCTGCTAATGAAATGTATTAATGCACAAACACTTGTTTTAATCGTCGTAGCCTTCAATTATTAAGATTTATACGTTAAGAAGAGATTGGCAGTAAGCGAGCGTTAAAATCTTTAGGAGCTTTACTCAACAAGCAACTAAAGATTTAAACATAATAAAGATTTTGGAACAAATATTTTCTAAACAAGACGAAATAAGACGAACAAGTAACGAAGAATAATCGTGAGTAAACTGCTATTATTGCTCTTGCTCTAATAGCAGCGTGCCCAAAATCACAGTTTCCACCCTTGTATCGTTATAGAGTATTAGTCAAATAATGATATTTACCCATTTGATATCCAGACACTGATAATTAGCATTCTAATTATAGATACTCATATTGTTATATATATATATGAAAAAAAAATGTTTTCCCCTATTAAAAATTGCATAAACATATTGTTTCATTAATTCAAGAGCCTAAGTGGAAATCTATAGCCGGGTATCACACACTCCAATGCCCCGTAAAGTAAGGGTGGTTATCCGACTGACACTAGCAAACTACGCAGAGCACCACAACCCCTAGAAGCGCATCTCAGCCCTGCTGAAATCATCACATATGCACCCCTTCTGGCACACTGTCTATCATTGTCTGTGTATATGTGCGATGTGTGCCAGGCCATCACAGACGTACGCATCGCGCACAATATTTTGGGGTACATCACTCTCCACCAGCTACCGTATGTCATTACCCTGTTTGCACACACACACATACACATGCATGCACTATTACCTACTATACACCCGCACAGATACTAACATACGAAACCTTATCACATTGATAATGCATATACGTTCCGTTCTATTCCACACGTACACCAACGCAGGCACATGAACTCACACATGTACATAAACAGAGAGTCAGTCAGACATGAGGCATCATCGTCTACCTACAGGGCGTAGAGTTGCCAACTGTCAAACATTATTCGACATCACAAAGTCACGCTAAGTCCTAGAAACTTTAAACATTTGGAATTAAAACCCCAAACACCTACCAACGTGTTTTGGTAGGTGTTTGGGGTTGAATGGCGTGATGGAAAATTGTTTAAAGAATGTTGCTTGTCGTTTATGTTCACGTACCAAAATCACGAGTGCAGCACAGGTACCGAGATAGATTTGATATACCATCGCCACATACAACAAACGCCCCAGCAGATTAATCTCTTCAAAGAAGACATTATTATAAATTTTTATGGCGGCACGTTCGCTTCCCCGTGCGTATAAATTTCCAAGATGTGCCACGGGCATGATGGCTTGGCAATGTGTGAGTTATATCTGTATATCAGTCTGTATGTGGTGTGCCTTGATGTGTGCGCTGTTTGCCAGGGAATTAGGCACCACCATAAAGTGAGTAACCAAATAAAACCGTCAGTAATGGCACCGACACGCACACACATACATACAAACACCCAACCAACCAACCAACCAACTTTGGGCCAACGCTGCTGTAGTAACTCAACAGTTCGAGGAAATTAGTGAAGAGCCAACAGCAAGTTATCTTTATGTTTGATCCTCTCTACAAGTTGGCAAACAAAAACTAAAATTAAGCGGTCCATTTGCTTACTTGCTGGTTTGGCTGCTTGGTTGGTTGGTTAGTGTTGGTGAAAATTGCCGCAGCGCTAGAATGACAAAAATGCCCAAGGCTTGTACTTGTAAAACGCGACATGGTATTTATTACTAATTTATTACCGACTAAATAACTCAGAACATTGTTGTTCCAGAGTGCAAGCCTTCAGGTCGCAAATGGTTCAAATGCCAAAAACGCCCTGTATTTGCATTTCCAATGTAATGTGTAGCAGGAGGATAGGTGGGTTTGAGGTGGTCGATGCTTGGGTGCATGGGAAGACGAAAGTTTTAATTAAAAATCAATACCGGTCTGCCTGTACGCTTCAATTCCAACTTTGCTCGGTACAGCAAGCAAGCAATCGCTTTGATCCGCCCAGATTGTGATTCCCAATGATTGTAAAAAGAGGAAAACACGCATGTAGAGTTGCAGAGTGTTAAATCAAATTATGCAACCACCCTTCTGGAATAATACATGAGATAGACAGAGATATGTTGATAAATCCAGATAGATAGATAGACAGAGACAGAGAAAGAGATAGAGAGAGGACATTTGAAGATAGGACAATAGTAGGACATTTATAATGCTAAGGCCAGAGAGTAAAGGCCCCCTCACTCTACTCCTCGCTCTCATATCCTAACCCAATAACTAACCAAAGCACTTCAACCCCTTCCACCCTTCGCGGCGCTGGTGCTGCCGGCGACGTATCTACTCCTGCATGCTCGAGGGCGGCCACAGTGAAGCAAACAGGGCTAAGAAAACTTAATGTGTATTATAATCGTCTCCGAAACGCCACGCCGCCGCCGCCGCCGCATGTGAAAAGGGGACGAGCGATGGACTTACAATGCCCAGGGTACATGACGTCAGAATAGCAGCGTAGGTAGGTCATAAATATCACCTAATGCGCCCGGCTCGGCACCATTGAGATTTCGCCTATTTTATTCAAATTGCTACCCCACCGCTGCTGCAGTGGGAATGTAGATATATTTGTTTCATTCCGTTTCCTCATTACGAAATAAACGATCCCCGGTAGAAAGGCGCAAAAGGGGAATGTGACTGGTATGAAGCAGAGACGTGCCTAATCTGCGCAAAACGCGAAGGTAATGTGAAATTTAAATAATCACAACATAGCGCTGCTGTGTGTGTTTTTTTTTTTCGCACAGATCCACAATGCTGCTTTGTGCCCGACAGAAAATCAATATGAAACAAAAACGTGATAAAGGATAGAAAGTGGTAAGACATTATTCATACCTCAAAGCCTTGAAAGTGCAAGTATATTAAAAATGTACATGTCACACAGCATTAATACTTAATTCATAACTTATAGAATATATAAGTTATGGATTAATTATTAATCCCTGTTGAATGTAACAAATGCGGTCATAGTCGGGGATATCTACGGTGATTCAGACTTTTATTGGGCCTAGAGAATAATGTTATTAGTTTTACAGTGCATTGTATTCAAACAATGTAAGAATCAATCATATTATATGGAAACATATGTGATCAAACAAATCATTCAGACTGAAACTATTGTGATACATAAATATTCGTTGAGTCGACTTTAGATATGGACATAATTTCAATTCAGATCTTTTTAATTTCAGTGATACGGAAGGTATTTGACCGAAAGAAAGACGTATGCTACATAAGCGTTCCTGTAGTGAACTCTACAGGAAATGTGCTGCAGTAGATTTAAGCAGATTTAAGCCTGAGAAAGACGTATTTCTAGACAGAGAGAAACTGCAAACTTCATAAGCAGGATTTCTCGGAATTGGGGAAACTTAACAGGTGGAAAAATATGTGGGAGACCATTAAAACATAATAGGAAACACAATATTATAAGTCTTAGTACCACAGACCAATGAACGGTACCTTCCGAAAAATATACTTTCGAAAAATTGTATATGAAACTCTGTAAAAATGATATTAGCTCTGGGTTTAATATACTTTTGTATTTCCTATCTTATTGCAATATTCAATTCAACAAGGAAACTGTCCATATGATCTGTAATAGATCTAAGGTGGATCTGAGGGAGTTGACGAGCCTCGTAATGGGGCACTTCAAGGTCCATCGGAGCTTCCTAGAGTCATTCTTAAAAAAGACATATGCAATACCTTAGGCTCAAAAAAGGAAGATTGATGGTCATCAATCAACTTTGGAAAAACTAACGAAATCATTTTAACAATTACACTTTAAATATTTGATGGTGTTAAGTTTTGTTTCTAGGAAAAGCGTCACCCTGACAACAGATCCAATCTGTCGATAGTACAAAATTCACTTGTAATGGACTATTTCTAGACGGACTAAGATACGCATTTTTAAACATGGAGACACTCAGACAGCATAAACAGGATTTTCTGGAGAAATCCGATAAAAGTGGAGTGTATTCAATTAAACAAGAAAATTACACTCCAGATTATTCCTAGTGTCTGTAATAGATCTGTGGTGGATTATGTGTTCCAGAAACATCTACTCAGATGATAACTGCCCAAAGCATTGGAGGTGTACCTACCAAGGGTGGTATTCCCTTCAAAAAGGGAAATGCCCAAAACTCAAAGAAAATTCAACGAAATAATTTTAATAAATACATATTAAACATTTGGTCTTAAATTTCAAATGAAAAAAATCAATATTTCCTTCATTATGCTCCAGGGAAATAATGCCCATAAACTAGAATATAAAAATAATAAATCAGGGATTAACGCCCACCCTACATTGAAACAAGCCCACACCATCTTGAAACAATTCCTAGAACCCGGGTCGTGCGCCGCCACACACGTTCGGTGACCCCTTCTCGTTTAACTCTGCCCTCCTGCTTTACATCGACGGTAGGCGTATATAACTGTATATACACACACAACGCTAAGCGTCGACGAACTCCCAAGGATTTCCAACCGGCTCTCCTACTTCATCCTGCTGGCGGCGGTTTGCGCCCGACTAACCCCATCGAGCGCGATATCCGCACGAATCTCCTCTCCTGCTGGCGTGGCGCATGCATGTGCCTCCAAGCATACCGTGCGTCGTTTAACCATATCTCCAGCGTGCAATAACGCAGGAGATCCCCTCTCTATGCCGCTACTAGCTTTGGGCGCCTCCACCACCACGTACGGCTCGCCACCTCCAGAGAGAGAGAGAGAGAGCATTGGGCGCCATCGACCATCACACTATCGGCACCGCCACTACCACCACTGCGCCATCGAGATGAGTCAGCTGCGAGGGGTGCATACACGAGTGCGTGCATAATGCATTCCTCCTGGCCTGCCTGCATCCTGCCTCGGCTGTGCTCCTCTCCATAGCGCAATCACACTCGTCCTGCCGCCTCTGCGTGTTAGCCTGCGTTCGTCCGAGTTTCCGCCCGGTTGGACCCACACACACAAACTCACACGCAGCGCCGCAATTATTTATTGTTATAGACGCCGTTCGGCAAACGCCTCGCTCATTGTGTTTGTTCTACGCCTAGAGGAGGACACACAGCGACGACACCCCCGAATCGCTTTTGGCACAGCACCTAATAAGTCTCTGGAGCTCTCGGCGATGTCATGCACGAGGGAGGCACTTCCTCCTCGGGCCGATGTAGATGGCGCCATTTGCATTCGCATTGATCCTGCATTCGCCGAGCGCATCCGTTCAAATGCGCGTAATTTGAAATTTCCAAATGTACGCCGCTTTTTCATCTCTCGGCGCCGCACCACGCCGCAGCTTTGCTTTGGTTTCGGCTTTAGCCGTCACCACCGCCACCGCTTTTTGTACAGCTTCATTTTAATATGGATGAATAATGCATTTGTATAAATATAAGGCTTCCGAGGTAGGAGGATAGAGGGAGCAAAGAGGTGGAGTAAAAATTGAGGGAAAATCATTAAATCTTTTAAAAATTGCTTTTAGACTAAACGAATTGCAAATTCAA
>WSZQ02025521.1:0-13280 GCA_019419845.2 Weissflogia rhopalogaster | reverse complement strand
CTTCTTGCTTTGGAAATACCTAATTCGAGCAAATTTAAACTTTAAGATATATTCTTAAAGACATACTTCAAAAGTTTGAGATGATCAAAGAAACAGAGGTTTTAGAAGATTATGGTGCATGGTGGCAGTTTGAGTCTCTAAATAATTAATACGTTCTATCCCATGTTGGATGGGTTTGCGGGCTGTGCTGCGGTTTTGTATTATTTACTATTGGCTTGTATATTGCATTGTAAGGTTTTTCGTGATTTGAAGATTCAACTCACAATTGCATCGCCCACTCTCACGCACACCCCCCATGGCCACATCATCGTCTTTTTAGTGGTTTCTCTCCGGCCGCATATCACCGACGAACACATTTTGTTCTCCTGGGAATCGACGAAGATTGCCAGCATTCAACGAGATCACGTACAGCGCCTGTTCCTATCAATCCTCAGCAAAAAAAAAACGAACACACATCCGGAGGAAAAGTAACTCTCACAAAATCTAATACCACAAATGTTGAAAATGTTTTCAATCATTATTCCTCAATTGGAATATTACAGAACTAACTAAATCAAAATTATGTTGTTTTCTATGAGCATTATTATGATTATATTGATTTAAAGCGGTTTAGATTATTTGCGGTTTGTAATATTTGAGGTTGTATTATTTCGGAAACGTTTAATACCCCACCGGTGTTATAAAGTTTATTATTGGATAGCATCGAGATCGTATAATGGAATGGCCAGGGTATAAAATGTTTCGATTCGATGAGGTAGGCATTTCGACAAGGTTGGGGAGGGGAAAGTTTAGCGTTGTGCCAATCGCGACCTTCGCCGAAAATCGGTTTAATATGCTCGCATGTGCTGAATTTCAAAACATTGCGGTTTTTCGAACATATGAAAATGTGCGCTTCATACGAGGCGTTCTTTTTTGTTCGGCTTTCGCGTGCATGATAAACCTGCAATTCATCATTTTTTATTTCACGTTTTACTAGCATAGTTGATGGCTTCCCTTCCATCTCATAAATACAAAAGACCCAATATTGTAAAATTAATAGAACTGCTTTTTTGTTAAATCTTGAATAAATCGGCAGCGGTCGCCTATTGACAAACACATTATTTTAAAATAGATTTATATTTTTGTTTACCTGGAATACGGGGAAATATATGGGAGAAACTCATATTTCAAATGCGGGAATAAAATTACGTGGAAGGAAAACTCTGGAAATGCGGTAGCTAAAAATATGAATAGCTTCGTCGTCCTCTAGGTACGCGTGTTCGCATTTTCATATGTGCATGTTTTCATTTTCTTTTCATGAAGAGGAAAAATAGAATTTCTTAAGATTTTATTTGCATTCACTATATTTCACTATATTTTGTTCGCTGGGGAATAAAACACTACAGTTCAAAAATAGCGTAAAGAAAATAAATTATTACAAATTTAATACCAATATATCACTTGCATTACTAAAACTAGCGTGGTAAGAAAGGATTATATTGATTTTAGTCCAACAAACAAATAGCATTAATATTTAACGGAATATAAAATGATTATTGCTCATAACAATAACGAGACCTATGTTACGTTTACTATACTTATACTAGCATTTATAAATCATGGATATATCTCCGAACAAAACTTAACTAAACCTGTTGTTAAAGGAATTTATCTTCAAAATTTTTGCATATTTTTGTAAAATATATCTTTGTCCCATACATATTTCTATTTTAATGTAGTTATTGGTAGTTCAGAACCTATTCTTCTCAACCATAATCAGTAATCATATGCACATGTTCATATATTGATATATTGAGATCGTATAAACATACTACTTATACTTATAGAACAAGTATAATCCATTATAAATTACAACAAAGCTGAAAGTAGTTTGTTCCGCTTTTTTTGAAGACTGAAAGAAACTGATGTAGATGAAATGTAATAATGCAGACTAGAAGCTTGTAACATGATAAAATATGCATATATAATAAAGCATTTCATTATTTCTTTCTACAGAAACGAGGAAAAAGTTTTATCGGAGATAAAACAGAATCAAACCAATGCAAGCCAGATAGCTCATAAGAATTACGGACATGTAAAGAAACATGGTAATGTAGTATTCATGTCTTCATATGATATATGAATTGTAATTGTACACTGATAGTAATAATAAATATTGTAGTTATTGCAAAGTAAATATTTTCAAACTTAAAACTAAAAATAAATATCTTAACATTTGACCTACGATAATGAGATAATTTTTACTTTACAATGAAAAAAATAGGCAATTTATTCAACAAAGATTTCTTCTTAAGTCTTTAGAGAAGCACAACCCTTTTCAGTATCAGAGGAAAATATGTTACCCTACATAAAGGCGAATACTCTCAAGTAGGCACGTTATACAACTTTGGTTATCTTAGATTATCTAGTAGACATGTCATTTTTTCTATGAAGTTTATAAGTTCTTGTTGCCAGACTAAAAATAGCTAGTCTATGGCCGCCCAGGTGTGTCAGAACCGCTGTCCAGGGTTGGCGCACACTGGCAGTTATTAATAAGGAACCAATAATATATTCCATAGTGGCATGCGATGGTGGAACTGATAAATTCATATTATATGGGGACGCTAAGCGAGACCATAAAGGGTAGCACTGGATTGTCTCACATGTCCATCTCTGGGTCTGATAGGTATTAATACTAATATTTTAATATAATATATAATCAACATCGATCCTAATTCTTACAAAAAGAGTGTGTCAATTGTCCAACAAGGATTTGAATGAAATTTTTTGTACATGTAGTACATATATTGAAATAAATTAACGGGTTTTTACGCCGTTTTGAGCCGTTTCTTAAAAATAATTCAAAATTTGGTATATATTGCTTTGACAGCAGCATTCACGATGATAATAACGTGGCATACCGTAAACACGCCTGCATGTAGACCGACCTTGGCGCGCCTAGCACGAGTACACGCGCGAGTATACAGTGTTTGCTACTATTAAAGCAATATATACCAAACGTAGAAATTTTTTTGGCGAACGGCTCAAAACGGCGTTAAATCCCGTTAACACAATTTATTTCTATGCATGTACTGCACGTACAAAAATGTTTATTCAAATTCGTGTTGGACAATTGACACACTCTCCTGGATAGTAACATGTACTAATTTCAATTTAGAGTTGATTATCTAATAATACGTCGCTCCAGTTGTAATATTTATTAATACTATACTTACCAAACTCCTGACTTCGCGGAAAAATGCGAATGAAGATTGGGGGATTCGTTTGCAACGGTTGACGAAAAAAAAAACATATGCACAAGGGTTCAGAGCTCGGGCCGGGAGAAAGTTATTAATCCATTACACTACTAAGTAGTAGAAAAAGGTTGTTGATTAAATTTATTTACCCAATTTGATGAAGGAGTGCATGAAGAGAGTCCAAACTAACTTTAAATTATAGAACTACCCTTTTTGTAGCGAGGTGAACACCCTGGATCTCACAGAGGTGTTAAGGTGTAGGCATCTCTATTGTCTATTAGGTAGGCCTTTTGTGATGGCGTGATGAACACACTGAGTCCACATATAGTCATTGAATATCCAGAAATCAAATTATTTCAGGCTGATACTTATCCATTGTCTGTGAGGTCGCGTATGGGGAGAAGAAACTGCTTTATTCGATCCTAACCGCCCATAAGCCTCCATTGTTAATGTCTGTTATTTAAAAAAAATGGTACGTAACAGAGTCAAATGGATTTCATAGTTAGAATCTGCTTTTCTGATTTAACCTGAAAAATAACAATGCATAGCCATTATATGCCGAATGTATTTTTAGTTGCTCAGTGTAATTATTTTCATTAACCGAATTTGTTCGCGTACTGCGCGTACATTTCATATTTTACAATTAAAAATTCTTTCTCACTCTTTATCATTGTGATTGTTTAGTCCGTTCCTACTGCATGGTTGAAGCACCGGAATGATTGGTGGAAGTGCCGGGCATAAAAAATAACAAAGCCCATGTTGAAAACATTGATTTTTAATTGTAATAAATAATGTTATGCTATGTTCGTTCAAGATGACGTCAGCTATAAGATTGAATACAAAATAGAGTCATTTTTCTTTTTTGTTGCCCTTCCAGGCGTGGAAAATTCGCGCATGAAAAATACGCGTGTTAAAAAACACTCCGAAAAAAATTAATTTAATTCCGACCGCTTTTTATGCTTCTTGACGTCGCCGTCGGTAATTTAATTCATCTTGTTGTTTTCGCTGTGCGTTCCCCGTCCGAAATTTGCTTATCCAACGCCGCGCATCGGACAAATTGAACTTTGCGCCAAATGTAAACGAAAACAAACACGGCCGACAGAAAGGCAAAAGACTGGCGAAAAAAAACACATAGACGGCGAAGAAAAATAATCTCCGATCCACTCCGCAACACGTCTGCCGGCGGCACTCAACTCTTTGATGGCGTTTTAACCCACTGCTGAAAATGTCTCAATAAACTAGTGCCATCGTAAAAGTGAAAATCCTAAAAAAATATGAAATCCAAGCTTGGGGAAAATAAACGGGAGAAAAAGCTTTCCGTGGAACAATCGAGCGACGAGGCTTGGTGTTTCCAAATTGTAAACAAAGAATTTCGAATCCGAAAATGCCTAGTCAAAGTGGGCCAAACAAAGGATGTTTGGAATGAGATGACACGTGCCATACGGACGAACCGGATGCGGCGGTAGAGAGGTTTTCGGGTTTTAATCAAACAGGCCGTGGCGGTGGTGGCAGCGCGCTGCGGACATAATAAGAGGGTTTCGGGGGTGGAGAGTGTAAGGCCGTGGATGGGCGACCAGGGGAAGGGTACGCAAGCCCTTTCCTTTAAAACTCGCCGGCTTCATTTTAATATCGTGACAGAGGGTAATATCCGGGGATGGGCTCTTCACCAGTCCGTCATTACTCTTCATATTAGGCAGCGTCGGCCAGTCCGCAGCATCAAATTGGCGTTTTATGTTTCAACTTAGAAAAATTCCGAACGTAGCCATAAAATGTTTTTGAAAGGATGAGTAATATGACTTGACATTAAGGGGTATTTTACGACTAGGTTACTTATCAGTTGAGATTAGAGTTAGCTTTGCAAATTTTGGGGTATTTTAAAATTATCTTCGAATTACTTAAGTTACTTTATATTCATTTACTTTCATTGTAGTCTGATAGGATATAACAAGTATACTATTAGTAAAATATAGTTTTATTTTTATTTTTTAATTACCCAGCATGAAGTACTGCGGTCATTAGCTCTATCCAATTAATTTTTATTTTTATTGGTCAATTTTCAGGCAGAAATCAGAAGATTAAAGGACGGCAACTCATCTGCGAACTAATTTTCTGTGATGTCGCGTAAGGGTAAGAAATTGTTGTGAACCCTTAATGTACGGTTGTCACCTATTTTTCCTGTATATATAAAGTTTTATGAGGGTCTATTGAAACCATGGTTATTTGAAAGATAGTCAATTTTTTTGACAGCATGACGACGACGAGTGTACACTCTTTTAGAAAGCATCGCCGATTTGATAGAGTTTTATTCGAGCACGTCCGGTGGTACCATCTGTCCATCAACGACCTCCTTCCGATGGCGATAAGTGCGAAACTAGCGCTCTGGATGAGTAAAACAAACAAAGGCTCAGCACATGGACTACCCATGTCTGTTGGTATGACAATCACCAGACTCAGTAAATATCGGCAGCGAGGTGTGCAGCGCCATCCACTTACACCCCTTAAGAGACCTTTTGCCTCTACCTCCGCATCTAGCCTTCCGTATACCATCAGCATGGTTATTTTATATATGACTCCCATAATAGTTATTCCTTTATAATTTTCTTCCACTGACCTATCCCCACTTTTATATACGGGTACTATCACCCCCTCCGTGAATGATTTGGGCAAATTCCGTTCCCCCCTCCACACTCTATTAATTCCTAGAAGTGGAGCCTCTTTGCCCTGGATGGTTAAACATTTGACCGCCTCCACCTTCAGATCATCATTCCCCGAAACTTTACCATTCTTCATCTTGTCCAGCGTTGACTCGAGTTCCTCCTTTATGGAGTTTGTCCGCTCTTACCGCGTGTTTGTTTGCCTCTCTGGTGTGTTTACTATCCCACAACCACATACAACATAGTAAAGTGAATTCTTCTTCTTATCATTAGTATTAGGCTCTAATGTGACTAATTACATTGAACAAGAATTGAATAGAGCTAATGACCATAGCAGTCGATGCTCGGTAAATCAAACAAAAAAAACAGAGTATGTCAATTTTTATATAGTTTGACCCAGTCAGAAAACCATAATATTACATTAATAACAGTTAACTTTAACACAGGAGACGAAGCATGCAAGCTCCAAATAACAAGCATTATTTAAATACATTTACATAATACAATTACAAACCAATGTTCTCGAACAAGACTTTGTTATTTTTAAACACAACGCCTTCACTAAACAATTCCGACACCATCAAACATGAAAGGATTAAACATCACAATGACAATGAGTGCGTGCAAACACGCAACGTACATGATTTGTGGCTTGCTATTTGGTGGTGAGTGTATATGGCGTTCCTTTTTTTCTCGTGGTGCGACTACCGTCGGGGCCACCACCTTTTTGCGCTTCTACCTTTCGCACCCGTGCGCAATTTTTTTGCACTTTCCGGCGCAACGCCACCGTCGTTGCTCGGCCACCGTCGCTCATTCCGTTTTGTCGCTTTTTTTAATTTAACGCCATGTCCGACTCCTTTTCGTACATTTGCGCGCAACCCCACTTTTGTCGCCGTACATTGTGAGGAGTTATAATTTATTAGGGAAAAGTGGAAAATAAACGAAATTATGGCCGTGTACAGCTTGGCTACCAGCCGGGAAAATTGCAAACAATGTTACTGAGATTAAAAATTGTATATAAAGAAACATTCCTCGTTAAATATTATTATTTTAGGGTTGTAAATATTGTACGTGCTTTTTTTGCTGAGTGGTATAAAACTGGACGTAATATTTTTCTACTTTTTATTTGAATATTAAAAAGAAATCTTCTGAAAAGTGACTAAATTGAGGGGTAAAAAATATTTTATTTGAAATCGCTATTTTGATATTTATTCATGAATAAGTATACCTAAAGCAGTCACTGTATAATTTTATGTATACCGGGTGCGTATTTTTAACCTGAATACTCCAAATATCTCGAAATATAAGCTCTCTATGACAAAATTCCAGACAATCAAAACCCACCTGAAGTAGCTGGGGGCTGAATATACCATGAAAAAAATTATCCGATGGAATGATTATACTTTGATTATCATCTGTTTTCTTTTGTTTAGAGCTTATTTCTAGAGATATTTGAATTTTTCATGTAAAAGAGCTCATCCGGAATAATAAATCTAAAAGGTACCAGATCTATTCATAGTCATTCCTTGGTACTTATACATTTAATCCGAGTCTGATATAACCAAACTTACGTAAATGAGTCTGTTGAGGGAATGAATCTGGATAACAATTATTAGGGGCCTAAAGTACTTTAAGGGAAATTCGTAAAAACTAAAAAAATATAACACAGCAGAAGTCCTTTGTTGTTCAACTTTACGACAAAACTTGAGGAATTGCTATAAAAAGGACAGGACAGGTGCAGTAATAGAAAAGAGCAAGGTGTGTGAGAAATTTTTGGGAATGGTGTGCAAGTAAATCTACGTATGAATGGATGAAAGTGAGGATGAAATCGTTTGAGGATGTAGGTTTGTTGACTGTCTGCTCTGCACAGGATCATTGAAGACGAAGCTGTGCAGATGAGGGATAACATTAGTAATAGTACCTATAACCTGGGACAGAATGGTACTCCAACGATTGGCAGGCGACCATTGTATATAGGAGACAATCATATTAGTAACGAAGAAAAAATACTAATACCAATAGCAAGATGCTGGTCTAGGACAGTGTGACAGGTATAAATTTTGTGGAATGGGCTTGGATGCATGATAGCACATGGGAATGAATGAATAGGGCTAGATAGGGAATGAGTGCGAGAGGTAAGGAGTAAAAGAGTATGGGGGAAAAGTGTGCAAGTGTGGTGGAATAAGAATGGCAGGAGGTGTCAACATTGAAAGTCCTTACGACAAGCAAGCTTCGGGTAAGGAATACGACGGACTGAAAAGAAGGGATAACACTAAAGGCCGGAGTGTCGAGAATGCATTTATTTCAGTGTACATATATTGTCTTTTGTTAATGTTATGCTTATTATTAGTAAACCTATAACAATTGCCCATATTTCTCATGGTGGCTTAGGATTTACTTGGGGTTGTGAATTTTGTAGTGATTGAAGCTGCAATATTATGAATAGGCTTTTGCCTATCTTTTATTTCTATTTTTTCTATCACAATTCTCATAATCAAAGATGTTAAAGGCCGCATAGATTGCAATGTTTTGTTTTTATTTGAACTATTGGCAATGCGGTACCTTTTAAGCACACTATTCCCTGAAGACACCAATCTTCGGGATAAATCATTGTGTCACTGAACAATGGGAACATCAACAATCCACAATTATGCTATCTTCATCTAGTATGTATGTGGCTCTCCACTGCTATGCAGTTTTGTCTGCCTATAATTAGGTTTGTTTTAAAACCATTTTTGGGCTGATTAGTTCCCTAGTCTTTTTGCGTGCGCATATTTTCTGTCCTTTGAATTTCCATTTTTCCCTGTCGTGTGTTAGTTCCTTCCAGTTTCATAACAAACGATCTGAAAGAAGTAGGGATCCTTTCAGATCGTTTGTTACCTCATCTTAACATCTGTTCCTTGGTCTCCTTCGTCCTCTCTTTAATTTTGGAATCCAGTTTAAAATTTGCTTAGCTGCTGCTGCTTCTGTCATCCTCCACCATACCTAGCCCTAGCCATTCTCTTCTTTGCTTTATTTACCAAGTAAGTATCAAGTAGTACCAAGTCATGTTCCAATTTCTCTACTATTTCTTTGTTTGTTAAGGCTCTAGTTCCTTCATCCTTACTCCTCCAAGAATCGTTCTTATTATTTGTCTCTTGCATATAACTAGCGTCTCTTCCTGTATCTTGGTCATATCGTACTACAATTTAATACTAACCTAAACTAAACAAAAATGCGTGCTTTAGACTAATGTAAATAATATCAATAATATCTATATCTGTGAGATATTATTCTGGTCTTTCTTATTGTACATTGTGAATGAAGTCCGATCAAATGTTTAACAACTGAAAAAGCACTGAAAAATGCTTTAAAAGTAAAAAATGCTTTATAGTAATCAAATATTCAATTTCAAGAGAATTACAAATGCAATAGCTTTCCAAATAAGCGCATTCTATTATGCCAACATAAATTATAGCAGTCGTCCATGCTTGCTTATTTGAAAATTGGATGATTTATGAATATATTGGAGTTAATCAAATCGATGTTCGCCGGATTAGTATATAATCAAATAAATGAAACATTAAGTACGCGAAAAAACAATGTAAGAAAGTATAAAACATGAACATAATAAAAACAAAACTGCTCCAATCGTTATCATCAAACTTTAGTCATCCTAAAACGTAACGAAAACAATTTTTTCATACTATAATAACCTCAATAAAATAATAACTACCCATTTCCACAAGGTATAAACATTTCTTTTATATGCTGTCGGATGACAAATTTGTATACCACCAACCTGTGTCTCGTCGCCAACATTTGCCGCTGTTTTATGCATCATGTACGCGCACAGTAACAGCACCATTAATGTTTTAAATAAAAAATGCACGCGGTATTTATACATTTGTCTGAACGTAAAACCAGCCCATGCTCGACGGTGATAAATAATTTATTACAGCTTATGACATCGCCGCCACCAGCATCATCTTCCATCCAGCAGCGTCGCGAGAAAAAAAAATACTCACAGCACGGTGTCGAAAAGTTGACGACATTCGGCGCCGCGCGCCCGGGTGGATCTTTGATACATTTGGGAAATTGGCTTGGAAGTATATTGATTAGATTTTAAGGACGAGCGACGCAGGATATGGCGGGCGGATGCGAAATTTGCGCACGCTGTCTGCCATTGTATATAAATAACGTTTTTATGTAAATCGATGGTGAAGGCGCCGGGCAGCGTTTGCAGGCGCCTTGGCGTGGGCGTAAAGCTGTTGCCACTTTGCCACGTAGTCAGCTTGTTAAGGACATACTATGGAATACAAAAACGACGGACCCTTAGCAGCAGTGTTATTGGTTGGCGCGAGGAAAAAAGTTTTTTTTGGCGGATGGTTTGATACCTCCTACATCAGAATAATGTTGCATTTCTACTTGAGATCTAGGAAAACATGTTTAATGTGTAAGCAAATTTTTGAGGTGAATACATTTACGAATTGAACTACTTTTCATCGATGTTTAAGTAGGAAGAGATTTTGTTTGTATTATTGTTTATTGTTCACGGTATTGATCATATTTTGTGCATTAAGGTTGTGGTTAGCATACATATATGCCTTTTGATGGTTGTTGGTATACTATCGTAAAAACTTTACATATCTCAGACCTTGCAAATCTCTTTATTTGTCTAATGATACAGGTTTACAGCTGCCACGAGAATCGAAGAGACGGACCTGCTGGGCAAATAAAGTCAAATAATGAAACAGATACCATAACAAAAGAAATAATAACTAAAAATATAGAAGTAAATCGTCTAAATCTAAAATAGACGAATAAAGTTCTGTATACACTTTTGCAACTTTCTCCGTAACAACTAAGGGTTTAGTAATATTTTGAAATATTTGGTTTTATACATATAATGTTTAACTCTTTTCATGTACTAATACATTTATATTTCCATCATCTTCCATCCAGCAGTGTCGTGAGAAAAATAAAACTCGCAGAGAGGTGTCGAAAAGTTACAATAACAGTAAAAATAATAGTAAAAGCGTTACAAAATATAAGACGGTTATTTTATGTACAATTTTAATTTTGAAATAATAAAAATGTAGCAGATCCTAAAGGAAAACAAAATGTATGTAATTATTGTTTGAATCTAATCAATATTAGAGTTATAGATTGGTTAAAATAGATTAAAATAACTATGTAATTAGACGTTCTGGTTTAATTTCTGCTTCTTTGTTTCTTGATTGTATATGTTCCATAAAAACATATGCAAACCGAATTTGGTACATAGAAATTGCATGATTTTAAATTCCTAGAAGATTTCATTTAATATACCAGCATTTTTATATTTCCAAAACTTATGGGGATAACTGATCAGGGTTGTTAAAATGAGTCCTTCTAGTTTCTTTATCAGTTTACAGATAATGTCATCAATAAAAAAGTCTTCTAAGAAAAGGATTTTTACCAATATTTTGAAGAAATAATAAAAAAAAGTATTTAAAACATAAAGCAGCAAATCATATATGAATATTATTCTTATATGTACCCCGAAGCAGTCGCATTTGTTGTGGTTTTATAATATGGTAGCTCTATGGTAGCTCATAAAGAGATTCCCTTTGTGTTAGAGAGATCTACTTGAGTTACCTCAAGGTTATGTCTTCAAGGGACTCTTGAATATTGTACCGTTGAGTGCAAATAAATATATTCAAGAGAATGTTCAAACATTACTGGTGCGAAATGTATTCGTTTTTAAAGCGTTATAATGCATTATAATATTAAATGATTACTACATGCTATTTAGAAAGGAGAAGTGAGAAATGTGGGGAGGAAAGTATTTTCTAAGAATACACTTACCAAAGACAATTGCGTTAGATTGTAGTCCAGGAAAAAAACAAACAAAAACAGATTGAAATCATTTTCCAAAAATATCACATAACTTTATGCCTTGATTGAACTTAAAACAGGCAATTTTATATGAAAAAAACATATTTTTTAAATCTCAAACTATGTGAAAATGTTCCTTCATTTACTAAGAGCACAATTTAGCTTAATTATACAGAAATACCACTAGCCAAAAGCTTATTGAAAAGGGTAAGACAAATTTGTGCACCTCATCAAAAATAGGTTGAGAATCACTTGAAATATTATACTATTTAATTTTGGTTTATTTAGTCGTGAAATTGGAACATTTTTAAAGTTATGCTGGTCAGGTTCGCCCGTCATAAGGTACTAGACAAACCATTTGGGTAATGTATACACTACATCATTAGTATTAGTGGAAAACTTAATCAAGTAGAATTTAAATTTTATCCCATATATTACATAAAAGAAAAACGTTTCCTAAAACAACTAATCGAATAGAAACTTAATTAATGAAAAAATGGAATGACCGTTTAATTTCAGTATATTTGTATACATTTTGACAATATTCTGCAATTTTCTATAATTGGCACCAATGAAGTTAGTTTTTAGCACATAGCGTGTTTTGCGAATGCAATTTCCTCGCCCGAACATATTTATACGCAGCAACAACATCGAAATGTTCTTACGCGGCCGGCCGAGTGTACGTGTCGCACTGCATTCAGCACTAATTTACTCGAATGGTCCGAGCTTTAGTCGGTTGCAATTCGCGTTGTGCTGCTGTTGTTGCTGCTGCTGTGAGGCTGGGCTACTGTGTGGCTGTGCACTGGTCGTTAAATTGGACTACACTCGACGGTAGTCGACTGGGGTGGCTCAGTTCTTCATTGTTACGTATAAATTACATGCACAATGAGCTTGGGGCGTGGGGCAAACAGGACGCATTATGCTATCCCTTGTCAAAAGACGCCCGCACAACGCTTGCGAAGTCTCCAGATAATTCCTGCCCGTCTATCTTCAAAACAATTTACCCGTAATACCGACTGATTATTTAAGCCTCTTGCGGTTCTATAATAAATTGGGCATCTTCAATTACTTTTTCCTACTCTTATTTGCCCACTTCAATAATGTTTATGTTGGCAAACATGTAAAAAATATAACAAGAAGGTTTAATAAAAAGTGTACGAGATGATGGAAAAATATTTGGTTTTAAACGCGATGGTTAAGTGAATATTTTTCCACGTTTTCAATTTTTGTTGTTGTGTAGTCGTGTGGTGTGGAATAGGGTGGTGAGGTGCAAGGAGAGAAGCGCAGTAATCAGTCGGGTGGATATATCTTTCCTGATAGCATCGGAATTGAGTTGTATTGCGCGCCGCTGGATTTTGATAGCTTTCAATTTATGTGTTTAATGGAAAGATCTATCTGCTTGCCGAGCAATAAGCCAATGCTGATCCGCTCTGCCAATATGAACGTTCGACATGTGTCTATATACCCTGTGGAATGTGTCATGTATCATCGTGTTTGAATTATCACGGAGTGCACGAAGTTCTATTAAATT
>WSZQ02025520.1:55222-88095 GCA_019419845.2 Weissflogia rhopalogaster | reverse complement strand
CTTGTTACTTTGTAATAAACTCTGTTGTTACTTGAAGCAGTGTACTTTTCACTACACCACGTTCACAGATCTCCCGTTTCAACGTTACATAACACGCATTCCTCATATTTATTATTGTGTTTGTTTACAATTTTGTTGATGTTGTTGATAGTTGTAGAATATAGACCTGTAGATTGTATAGAATTGAGTGTGCATAATTTATTGCAGTGTAAAGTTGATTATGGAGAGTAGTAGAGAGTAGTTTGTAGTGTATGGTGTTGAATTGAGTGTGCAGAATGTTGTGTTTTTCAACCCAATGACTTGAACCCCGTCCGCCGGCTAGATACGCCAAGATGCTTCCGTGAATACTTTCCATCGGACTCGATTCTGTGCTATTTTTTTGGCTTCATTCCAAGACTTATTTTGCGTCTTCAACTCTGCATGAACGGTTCGTCTCCATGTTTGTATTGGTCTGCCTGTTCTTCTAGATTCCAAGCCAGGGCAATTCGTGCTGGGTCACTTTCATTCCTTCGCAGTACATGACCAATCCAGCCTCATTTGCGTTGTTTAATAACGCGATCTACTGGGTGCTCTCCACAGCGTTGCAAGAGGGCTTCGTTGGTTATTTTCTTTGGCCAGTATATGTGCAGGCTGATTCGCAGACATTTGTTGACAAAAACTTGCAGCTTATTGTTTAATCTTTTCGTATTCTTCCATGTCTCACATCCTGATATATACAATGGTCGGCAACAATTTTGGAGTGTGGAATAATTAATGAAAGTTTAGATCACTGTTATGTTAGTTTCTCCATCTCTAAGTAAATGGGTCCTCGGTCACCTGCGGTTCAAATGGCGCCGATTACTGATATAAGAAATTTCTAAATGTCTATATTCTATTTAATAAAACCTAGAGAAAATTGGGATATCTGCGGTTATAATATTCTTGTAAACAAAATATCACGATGTATTATTAAGTTATATGTTTACAAACAATAACAATAAATTACAAAATGTTGTAATCCTAAAGGTTAAGAACGGCTAGGATAAAATTCCTGCAAGCAATCAGTCGTGTTGATTGCACTGACGACAATCCTTCATCACATCCAGGAACTCTTCGATCTGTAGAGTCATCTCGAAGAAGTTATGCTGATCATGAATCAGTTTGGTAGCCTGCATCAGTACAGCTTGTGGATTAGTCCCCGGTTCTACAAGAAAAGAGGTTAACTTCAACCTAGGTGTAAACTTTAAAGGTTAAGTTACCAATGGCAAGATGGGCAGACAGTGCAGTTTTATCCAAGCTGAGCGCCCATATTCTTAGATTATGCACACGTTTAACTCCAGGAATGTTCAGGAAGATGGCACGCACTTCATTAAAGTCTATTCCTTTAGGTATTCCTTCCATGAGCACCTGAAGTGTATCTTTGATGATGCTGAAGGTGGTAAACAGGACCAGGACGGAGAAGAGGAAAGTGCAGATCGGATCGGCAATACTATATTCGGGTCGGAAGTAGATGATCACCGCTGCTACGAAGACGCCAAAACTTTGGATAAAGTCGCCGATCACGTGGATGTAGGCGGCTCGCACGTTGATGTTCTCGGAACTGCCGCCATGGCTATGACCATGACCGTGGCCTGACTCCACACCGCCTCCGTGTGAATGCCCATGACCGCCACCGTGGCCATGGCCATGCTGGTGTAACGTACAGCCCATTCTATGGGAACACCGAAAATTTGTTGAACATAAATTCGATTATAATGTATATTTTGCGGTTATAAATCGATTAATAACTTATAATCATTGATTTTCAAAAATGAAAAAACGATAAAATTTACATTGCAATTGTTGAATTAGGATAATATAAAGATAATATTCGGTTACAGACCTTAAACATATGGAAATATTAATAACTAATAAAAGGGTCAAGGAAAATCACTCAAATTTGTAATTTTAAAACAGTATGAAAACAGAAGCAATCATTGAAGAAAAATTATGTTGTTAATTACGATAGAGATCAAACATTTTCGCAATTATACAAAAAGAAACTGATTAATGAATTGCGCAAATGAAGTTTGCGTAAAAAAATCCGAAAGAAGTATCCTAACCTACCAAAATTTAAATATAATTTTATAAATTATGTTAAAATATAGTGGTGTAAAAACATGTTGACAAAAATTTGAAACACAGATAAAAACAAGGAATATTAAATCAGTATAAACAAAGTATGTCGGAATTATTGTTTATGCACCCTGATACATCCTGAAGAATGCAGGTAACCCACCCCTAGCGAGGGTTAAAAAACGAGGTTTCGGATAACGCGCTCAAACGATTTGAGACAATGCCTTATCATACGCGGTACTGGTTTTTATTATCGTGCTTTTTTCATTTCCTTACGTAGGAAGATTTCAAAAAAAAACACGAGAAAAATGTTTCGTTAATTTTGAAAATTACTTGTTAAAACACGAACCAATAAAAATTGTGTGCGTCTCGGTGGTGATAACTTAAACTAATTTAGTAATAAGTGGATCTATTAAATATTTAATTTTTTTAAACTTGGAAAATATCTCATTAGTTCAACCCTATGATAAAGAGAAGTTGTCGCTGGCCATGCACGTATATATTTATTTCAAAAAGCGGACAAGAATTCACGCAAATATGATTCATTATCATCGGTGTAACTACTACTGTGACTCTTAAAAGCGATATGCCTTCCGCAAACAAGTTATCACTAAAACGGTAATTATAAACTTAAAAAAGCAGTAAATGGAGAAACTTACATTAAATTGACTAAAACCCCAATACCTGAAGTAATCAACATGACAAACGCGTCAATCTCAAAATCTTTGTCGATAATTCGCTGAACGGCCAAATAAACCAGAATTCCAGTCACGACCCAAATCATAAGGACGGAGGTGAGGGCACCAATTACTTCAGCACGATACCATCCGAATGACATACGCTTGGTTGCTGGTCGAGAACCAACCCAAAGTGAGAACAACGAGATCATAAACGACGCAAAGTCCGTGAGCAAATGTGCTGCATCCGTTGCGATTGCTAATGAACTACTTAGATAACCACCTGTTGAAAAATAGAAGTTTACAAGGTCAAAATTGAAAAGTTTATAAGCTGAAATTTCGATTTTTTCAAAAATAATGAAACTGTCTTGTGCAAAAACTTCACCAACTTACCAACAACTTCACCAATCATAAAAACAACACATAGAATACTCGCAATGATGAGTTTCCGACGCGCACTCTTGTCGATCGAGGAGACATTATCCTTGTGGCAATGGCGATTCACCAGGTCGGTGGCGATGGCGCTCTCCTTCGTATGCGAGCTGAGCTCCTCGATGTGGCGGCGTTGCTCCATGTCGACGATCTCGCCCTCGCGCACCTTGCAGCAGCCGTCGCTGGGCTTGCCGTGCACGCAGTAGATGAGCAGGCGAGGACTGTTTGGTGGCGTTTTTGTCATTGCGCCATAATCCTTCGACGACACGCTATAATTTTCGGCAAAATTGGTAGGGCATTATTACAGCTAGTTGCCGATGATATCGGGCTTGAATGTCGTGTGCACACCAAGCACACGACACTACCGATTATTACTGCAATTGTAATCATTTTCGGTTGCTCCATTAATGGAGTCACTAAGGTTCGTTTACAGGTTAAGCCCAGCAGGTTAAGCATATTAATAAACTTATGATAATTCAACATTTCATTATTTGTATTATTTGTTAATGTTTTGACTTATAAGAAATATTTTTCGGAACATTACTAATCTGCATAATATTTGTAAAATGAATCAGAGGTACAATTATTTTAGTTATTTCTTTATCAAGTCCATATAAGTAGCATAACTAGAAATTCCTTAGTGAAATATCGAGCTTTCCTAAACTGTATAATGTATTATATCTTTATTTTTATGGTTTGGAGGATCATTTCTAATTTAGATCATAGAAATGGTTAATAAAATTGGACGGTGGGCTCTCTCCGCTATCTCCGTGAAAATGCTAAAGAAACCATTTAGGGAAACCGGAACCTGCCTGGTTAAATTTACTGAATGGCTATATGTTCTTTGTAAGTAAATGGAAAGCACCTTTCTTAGAACTGCTACTTTAGATATCCTTCAAATATACAAATTAAACCACAAAAAAACGGATTTTATCTAATATGTGTTTTCCAGGTTACCTCGACAATTTTAACTTCAAGCAATATTTTGTGGTTTATTTGATCCAATAACGGGTGCAAGGTTACAAAACGTATGTTTTTCCTTATTTTATGTCGGATAAGTATGTGATATTCTAATAAGAGTTAATAATTCATGGGTAAAACATGAAAGTAACAAATTTTGAGAACTAGTGTTCATTTTACTCAAAACTATTCTTGTAAAATCCTATAAATTAAATGATAACCGCTTTTTGAGTGAATCAGATTATTAATCGCAGATATTAATTGATATTAGTTATCCTATATTTCACCATTCAACAAAACTAATTGATTGAGTAAGCATGTTATCAGCCATTGTGGGTGGTCGTCGATACCCGGTCGACAGATTCGCAATTCGGGGACTTCTGAAGGGTAGTTATAAGAATGCTACGAACACTATCATCCATGGAATGATCTGATTACTATTCGATTATTTTTCAAGTAGTAGTTTAAGTAGTCAGTTTATATACTAGAAGGAGTAGTAGCACCCTTTTCAGGAACATTAACATAATCAATTACAACATTACAACATCCGGGCTTTCAAAACTCCAACAAAAAGTCGTTCAGAATTATCTATAAATGCAATAAGTCCAATAAGTTATAAGAACTGATTAACCAAATGACGGCAATTAAACAAGTGGTTAACAAACAATCACCAGGCCTATCGGGGAATAACCATTCCCGAGAAGAACACTGTCACCTATGAAACGATCTGAATCACTATAAGATGTTGGCGAACCCATGCAATTAAGAACGATCTGCTAGCTAATATTTCAGCATCAACATTGATCTGACGACTCGCAACCTGGTATATAGAGCTTCTTGCGCCTATGGGATGATCTAAATCACTATTAGAAGGAAGACCTTTAATGGTAAAAACTCCAGAGGGATGGAAGAGATCAATTCAGACATGACGGGGTTAACATTCCTCTGTCAGAGTCGTTTAGAGAACATTTACTGGGTATCATAATACAAAGCCTAAACGTTGTAGCCTGAATGATGGAATTTTCAACAAAAATGCTTTCAACCTTCACAATTTCATTATTAACTATATATTTGCTTTGATTCTTAGAACTAAACGTTAAAGGAATTATTTGCTGAAAAACTAGATTATTCTCATTAAAAATACAAAGTAACACATGATCATGGAATTGTTTGCCACTCAAGAATTGCAGAGATACAATAAAAAGACTTCGCAATTGTTTACAAGCATATACTTGCAAAACAAATTCGTATATCGTCGGCTGATAAGACACGCCACGGCTCGCAAACAAAACTCGTGCCACTACAAACAACTGCGGCGAGTGCGAAGGTGTTCCTACGTCATTACCCACAATTTAATCGTCGATTTCAATTACCAATAATCCAATACCTTTGCTTTTTTTATCAGTCACTTCACAGCAAATCCTCGCAAACACTCTCGATTTTTTCTCGGCTCGTAATTGGTATTTAGCGTGAAGTTACCAACGAAGCATGCACATTTTCAAGCGACGAAAAATTATAACAGATAAAACTTTACGCCACACACAACTTTATGCTGAAATGTTTACTTTGAAAGTAATTTGAAAACAGCAACAACCTTGTCACATTCCGAAAACATAACTGATAGCTACTTACAACAGCGGTGCACTTATACTGCTCCCACGCTTTTCGTCCATCGCTTTGCGAGTGTTAATCACACACGGGATAAAAGTTTCGAGCTAATTGTTAAGTGCGTTTCAGCTCTTTGCACTCACGGTTGGTTGTACTAGGTTCCGCACGAGACGTAGCAAAACGTCGATTTTCTCAACTTTGTGATAATTCCACGCGCAAACACGCGCAGCCGATCAAGTGGCCGACAGACGGTGATCTGCTACAAATCGGCTGAGTGTCGATCATCGGAGGGAAAAATTGATAACGATAAGAAGCGATTGTGTTTGCATTTCGATGGCACTTCAGCACCATTTGCGGTCATTAGCCGATTTGTCATAGAACGCCTTAAACTAATCAACATTTGATCTTCCCTTCTTTTTCTCCTATTTTTCTTCACAATTATAAGTATAGTTGTCTCTTCTAATATGAACCAGTTTAAGTGTTAATTTATAATGAATTTATCAATGAAAAAACGAGATGAAATGTTAAAACTTTATAAAAACAAAGAAGTGGAAGCGTGTGGTGCGCAAAACGGAAATTTATCAATGTGCACGCGACCCCAACAAAATTTCATTCTGGGATTATCAATAGTTGTTATCATTAAGATGTCAAATATTTGTTTTGTAGATTACAGTATTTTGGAAACAATCATGTGGAATAAGGAAACCTAAGTAACATATTTAGTGTTTTAACTATTCACAATCCGTTCCAGAAATTCCCGTTCCCGTTCCCGAATGAAGTCGGTTTTACTATTATCATTAACTTACATTAGCAAATGCATTAACAATTGTTGATTAAAACTGTACTTACTCGAAATCGTCATTATGATTAGATATGATCTTTACAGCAATGTTTTCGTTATGGAAGTAAAACGTCTGCACGCGCGTTTGACTTGAGAAGTAAACATCTGAATGCGAATTTAGGCGGCAAATAGTTCAGAAACTAACAATCCGATTTCAACTTTTTAATGTGTCACTTGTTTCCTCTTGAGAGATAGGGGAAGAAGTTCAAACCACACTAGCTGGGTCCTTTCTATTGCTTTAGCTGTTGACTGATTGTTGACAGGTTCTCCTCCAGCACTTAATATCTGTGGCGTTGATCTTCTCCCTAACTGGTGACGAGGAGGTCCATACTTCGATCCCAAACTCTCCACGCGTGATCTATCACTGTTCGACTTAGGATTTGTCCACAGGGCAGGATGGATTTGTCTGGTAACAATTTAAAAGAATTGGGGAAAGGCAGGGTTAAAATAATAAAACCATATAATTACAACGTGTCTTTAATAAAATATTGTCAATGTACAAGAATATAAAAAATACATTAAGTCACACAGAAATAAAACGATTAGGTTATCACAAGCACAACTTGGCCCCTAAACGTGGGACGATACGGTGTAAAACTTAAGTACAATTACATCTAAAAACGTGTAAACATTATAAACATGTAAAAAACGTTGTGCAAATGACATTCAGATTGCTTCTTGAACTGGTATAATATATTTATTCAGCTGCTCTTTGTTTTTTTTTTCCTGTAAAATTTGTTCAAAATTATTTCAGTCGGAATCATTTATGGCACTGTGATTAATATTTCTCTCCTCTAAAAACGTTGGCATTACGTTCAGGGTAAAAGAACTGTTAAGTGTTAAATATGTGCAAAATACATAATAAATTTCATCATCTCATCATCATCTTTGCAATCATTGAGCGTATTCCATATTGCGATGAACTGTTACAGGCGCAATAATACGATTACGATTTGGCAAAGTTGTAATCTCCGAAAGTAACTTCTTTCCTCTACTTCGATCAATCAACCTGTGATGGCGTTTGGCTGATACAGAAGTATTAATCGACGCCCCATCAGAGGTCTCATCCTCAAGAGAATCAATCTCATGAGGAGCAAATGACAAATGCTCAGACTCATCATGCGGCGTCATAGTTGAATAACCATGGTCTGAATCAGCCGCTGTGGGTGGTCGGCGATAACCGGTCGACAAACAATATGGCGAGATCGGCTCCGGTTTCTTACTGTCCTGCAGTAAGTTCTTCTGATGATTATCCAACTCATGATAGTCATCACTAATATTTAAGTCGCTCATACGCACTTGATTCTCCTGTGCTGAAGTTAAGTAAAATCTATCCACTGAAGGAGAGGTATAAGAACGATAACAGATAAACGAAAAGATGACAATCAAACAAAGGGCTAAAACCGATCCGATCACAGGGCCTATCGGGGAATAACCATTCCCCAAGAGGTCACTATCATCTATGGAACGATCTGAATCACCGTAGGGTGTTGGCGAGCCCAAGATGCCGTTAAAACAGGTTAGTATCGATGTGCAGAACGGTGTGCTGAGTAAAGTTTCAGCATCAACGTCAATCTGACACCATTCACAACCTAGCACACCTAAACATGTCTCGTAGGTTTGTAGCTTTTCACAGGAGATTGGAAGACAGGTTTTCGTTTCCTCGTCGTTCGGAGGAAGACCTTTAACTGTAGGAAGGTCCAGAGGGATGGAAGAGGTTGATTCAGGCATGACTGGACATAAAGGGTTAATCGTTTTGTTCTTCTGACAAGCTTCAGAGTCATTTAAAGGACACTCACAGGGACATTCACACTCTTTCTGCTCCATTCGATTACAGTTTAAACAAAGTCGGTTTATCATACTACATGGGCAAAACGTAGTAGCACTCTCTTCAGAAACATTAACAAAACCAACGAACACATTCGTGCCTTTAATGGGACTTACTTGATACTTGGCATTATGCTCCCCATTCACAGCATTCACGATAACTTCATTTATACTTGTGTTCAGTTTGTAAAAACGCTGAATAGTGTCATCTGCGTAGTTATTACAAAGTTTCTTACGGATAAAATGACTGTGGTACAAAATATCGTTAGCAACCTGTGGTTCTTTGTGAATAATATGCTGTTGTTCAATAGGACCGTGCCCGTTTGGGTCGATGAGGTTCGGATGATAGATGAGGTAACCACTATCATCCATCATGAAACATTTAATTTTCTTCTCGCTGCAGAACGGCAAATGCTCCAGAATAAGTTTGAAGACATAACCAAAAGTGACGTCCATGCTGACGACGGCATGTTCGGTAGCGTAGGCGATTGTTACGATGTAGCCAGCGCCACCTGCGTCCAGGTACGGTGGAGTAAGGATGGTTTTGCTGCGATGTTCGACGGCTCGAAGGTACCACGAACGTTTTGCAGGTTCGTAGCCAGGGGCGAGGACACCGCCTGGAAAGGTTTGCATTACACCTGTAGGGGAGGTGACATACCTGCGGACGATGTAGCGACCCTTTACTCCCTGAAGATGTTGGGTACGGAGGTATTCCAGGATGTGTGCTAGCATAGCAACATCGTCACGGACCTCTTCGCGGAGACCCGGGTTAGAAAGGTAGCGAGTTTTGTCTTTCAGAAACGCCATGCATTTTTGTACAGATAAGGGGGAGAAGGTGCTCGAGGAGGTTGAATGTAGGAAGGTTGTTGGCGATTGGAAACAGGATGGGCTTAAATATAAAGTTCCAGCGTCTGAAAGTAATTTAAGATTAGAAAAATGCAATGTATCTTAAGTGGAAGGAAATATTCTTGACTACGTTGTAAGATTATTAGAAATAAATTCGTATAATAGGCAACTAATATTATAGATAAAACTAAACCTCATTGAATTTAACCTCTGCAAAAAGTTTTCATCATTTGAGTCAGGGGTGAGCAACCTTTTTTATCAGAGAGCTAATAAACTTTGTCAGGTTGCACTCAAGCAATATTTAGGATAAATCAAATTTGGGGGGACTTGGGGACGTTTGTGTCCAATGGATAAGTCATATTTTGCTATGTGTACATTGTACAACAGGAGAAGCAAAACTTCTTAAGAGGACCCTACGCGACCGTGGTACCGGTTTAATTATTTAAAATAATGATGTGCCTAGTGTGTGAAGGTTTTGTGTCGGTAGACGCTAAAATATATGTGTTTTGTGCTTCCGAAACCCTCTGGTCTTCATAAATGGACTCAACTTCAACAATCTATAACATTTACTCTATATAATTAATAGCAATGACTGTTTCACTAGTTAGTGACAAACTTAATTTTGAAGTAAATACAATGCCCTTATTTCTATAAATGAAATATTTCCTAAGTACCATGAAATATTCAACTCGCCTCAAATATATAAGACTCAGCCTGCCGTCTATAACTTTGCGCATATCTTGAATTTAACCTACATTTATTTAACCTCAAAATAACATAACAATTTACTTTCTAAAGTAGGCAACTTGCACATACCATAAATTAACAACAAATATTTAACCAAAAAATGATTAACCCTAAAATAAACTTAATCAAAAAAGGGGCAAAAACTTACCCAATGTAGCGAGTTGATTAAAATGTTTACACATTCTCGAAGCAGGTATAATATCCAAACGATGATGAACCAATTGACTTCCACCTGCCGACGAAAGCCACGAGACCTTAAACGGTCTTTTCGGCATCGTTCCATTTCGGAATTCCTTAACCACAATCGCCACCACATAAAAATCCAAAATACGCTTGTAAACAAACGTTTCCCTCAGACTGCCTTGAGAAACCCGATGAACTCCACTTGAATTCTCCATCATCCAAGTGGTACCCAATTCCAATTTCCAAATTTTCGTAAAATTCGGTTGAGCTTTCACGATACTGGGGCGAGGATAGTTCGGATGCATTACTGCAAAACCTTCCCAGTCTACCAAGAACGCATAACTATACTGTGGATAGTTGCTGTAGTAAGTAACATCTTCGACTAGGTTCGCAAAGTACAAATCAATGCCAATAACACCGATTTCTCCGAATTTTCCACAAGGAATCGTTGCCGTTACTATCAAACTATCGGTTTGTGCGTCCCATTTGGGTAAAGACAAATTAAAACTTGTTAAATAACGAGGATTAATCAGTAAAGTGTTGAAAAACCGGGCGATGGCTATGCCTACATTCCCTGTCGAGTTTACTGATAACATGATGCCTTTTTGGACAATATCGTCAAAGTCGATGTTATATTTAGAATAATTTTGTTCTGCGACATCTCGTAGAAAATGTGTTTCGTACATTACTTGCTTTGATGCTGAAAATTAATTTTTTATGTTAATATTTTAGAAACAAATTAAACACGAGTAAAATATTTGAAAACGCTTTAAAACAACTCACTGTCAATAACAGCGCATGTATTGATAACAATATCATGTTCAGCTTCGTCCATTTCATTCAAAATCGTCTCCAAAACTAATCTAGCTTCGGTTAGCGATGATAAAAGTCCCCTGCTCACGTATAAAATCATAACTGTTTCGTTTTTGGGAATATTTGAAGCTAAGATCGCCTCAAAAGCACTCTGGAAGCCTACAGAATGATTTGTGGAGCCATTGCCTTTTACCAAGTTTTCGACGAACTTCAACAGTAGTTTTTTATTGTGTTTAGTTGGCGACACCAAAGTTGTTTCAGACCGTTGCATCCTTATGTTCGGCAACATACATTGTTGCGTCATAAAAGACTTGGATATTTCCTGAGCAATACCCAAAACTCCGATTTTATCGTCTTCGTTTAATGACGATATTACTTGTTTTGCTATTGTCTTAACAAGTTTAAACTGTTGTTTGCTGAGAGATCCACCATGATCTAAGAGGAGCATTATATTTCTTGGTTTGTACTTAATTCTGGACATGTATGATGACCATAGCAATGCATCGTTGGGTTCATTGCAATTTTCTAAGTTTAGCGCTGTTTCAGTCTGAATATCGCCATGGGAAAGAAAGAATTGTTGCTTGATGAGACCTTTAAGTACTTTGTTGGATGCTACTTGACTTCGAAGTACTGAAAAATAGAAATATTTGTAGTGAAATGTTTGGAATTTTCATTGTATTTTAAACATGTTAAGAAAAGTAGTTTGTTGGATGCAGTTTGACTTCGAAGTATTAAAAACAAAAATTTTTCTTGGAAACTTGATTTTAAGGTAAAGAATACGAATTTTAGGTTTAAAACTTCATTGTTATTTTGGTTATACCAGTATTTTCAAGAATATAACTTAACGTGCAAGTACTAAAAACTGATAGAAAATATTCGTGCTTACATGTTTGTAATCTACAATTAAGGTTGAGAAAGTGATAGTACGGTTAAGAACGTGATTTAAAGGTTAAGAAAAGTACTTTGTTGGACGCAACTTGACATCGAAGTACTTAAACCTACAAATATTCGTGGTTAAATGTTTGAATCCCTCGTTTTAAGAATATGAATATGATTTTAAGGTTAAGCATTTGGTTTTAGTTTAAGAAAAGTACTTCGTTGGATGTAACTTGACTTCAAAGTACTAAAAACTAAATAATCCATTTAAGGTTAAGATCATAATTTTAAGTTTTAGAACATGATTTATGGTTAGGAAATGCATTTTTAGGTCAAGGTAATTTTAAGATTTGAAAACTTACCTTGATTTAAGTTCACCTCTTCAGTATAACTATTACTAGGATTGACTAACATATTCGTCACTTCAAACTCCTTTAAATCCAACTCGTCTTTACTACAAGGCGATATAGCTGAACCTAAGTAAGGTATTCGCCTTAGATAAGCTTCAATGAAGCTTCTGGTTTGGTTTAATAAAGTGAACGTTTCGTTCAGTCGCGACTCCAATTGTGAGCTGATTTTAAGCAGCTTTTTATCAGCATCTTGAAGTACGTTTGTGTATTTAAACTTGCCATACATTTGCTACAACATAATAACTCTTAAAACTATAAATTCGTCTAAAGTTATGAATATTTCATACCTGAATGAAGGAAATACCAAGTTCTTCATTGCTGGTGTGGTTAAAATCACTGGCGAATTCCTTCGCGATATCCTGCAGCCACAAACCCTGAATACTCTCCGCCGTTGTGGAATTATGCTTGGTTGTATTTCCATTCGTGCGAGCTTCACAAATCGCCCCGAAGACGACGAATAGAAGAGAAAACGCGTGGGAACGTACTCGGTTGGGCTTCATTTTAGTGCTTTACTACGCATTCCATCCGTCAAAATTGTGCGAATTCGGCTGGAAAACGCAACCGATGGGTTTTAAAAATAGGTGGAGATACATCGCACCGCCTGATGGTAAACAAACATGGCAAACATCAAACACGGCGAATTTAGAGCGAGTTTTGTTGCCGTCTAGGTTGAGCTTCCACCACTCTTCCCACGAAAAGCTTTAGCCATAGAAATTCAGCATAGAACTACATCTAGTGGTAAAGCTCAGATTTACACGCAAATTTAGACAAACTTTTAGGCATTATTAAATTAATTATATGCTACCTTGTGAAATTTGACTGTATTATGTTGTGAAACATGCTGTTATGTTGATTTTAGGACTTATTTTAACGTTGAAAATGATTTTTAAACATTGTTAGTTCACGTTTAGCCCGTTATGGCTTAATTGGCAGCACTGTAAATCCATTTGGTGAATCAACATTGATCAAAAACTCATCAATATCAACACAACACAAGTTTCGACGATTTTTAAAGAGGATCTGTGTGTGTTTTACCGCTCCCCGTCGTGTCACCATCACATAATCAACTAACTTCCATCCACGATTGAAAACAGGCTGAGAGTATTCAGCGGATGTGTTTGATCACCGATAATTAAACGAGTTTTATCAGGCCGCACCTATTCAACATTCACAGTGCAAGGAGTGATAAGTGATAATGCCATGGTTGTAAATCAACTATAATAATCTATATTTTATAAAATGTTGTGGTTGTAAACTGTGTTCTGTGTTACAAGTAAGCTGAATCATTTGCTATGGGTTTATATTCCAACAATATTTAATTATTCAATGGATTAATTGTTACGATATTCTGTAAACTTTTATAGGATTTACAGAGATGGCCGGAACTGATAGAGTTTCCCTTACTGATGCATTATCAAATGTTGATGTGCTGGATGAGTTACCGCTGCCTGACGAACAACCATGCATAGAAGCACAACCATGTTCCGTTGTATATCAAGCGAATTTCGATACCAATTTCGAGGATCGCGGCGGTTTTGTCACCGGCGTTGCTAAGTATATTGAAGAAGCGACGGTTCATGCCAACTTAAACGAACTCCTCGAAGAAGGTCAACAACATGCAGTCATGTTATACACTTGGAGATGTTGCTCACGAGCAATCCCTCAGCCGAAAAGCAACGAACAACCTAACCGTGGTGAAATCTACGAGAAAACCGTCGAAGTCTTAGCTCCCGAGGTGCACAAACTCCTCAATTTCATGTATTTTCAAAGAAGAGCCATCGAACGCTTCTCGCAAGAGGTGAAACGTTTATGCCACACTGAAAAACGCAAAGATTTCGTTTCCGAAGCATACCTACTCACCCTTGGTAAGTTTATCAATATGTTTGCCGTTCTCGACGAGCTGAAAAACATGAAATCCTCTGTAAAGAACGATTATTCGACCTATCGAAGGGCTGCGCAGTTCTTGAAAGTCATGTCAGATTCACAAACTTTGCAAGAATCGCAAAATTTGTCCATGTTTCTTGCGACGCAGAATAAAATACGCGATACAGTCAAAGAGAATCTCGAGAAAATTCAAGGCTATGAGGAATTACTAGCGGATGTTGTTAATATTTGCGTGAATATGTTTGAGACAAAAATGTATTTGACTCCGAGTGAGAAACATATGTTGGTCAAAGTCATGGGCTTTGGTTTATTTCTGATGGATAGCGAAATGTGTAATATTAACAAATTGGACCAGAAGAAAAAATTGCGTTTGGATAGGTTGGACCGAATTTTTAAGAACTTGGAAGTGGTGCCATTATTCGGCGACATGCAAATTGCACCATTTAATTATATCAAACGGAGTAAGCATTTCGATCCAACGAAATGGCCGTTGTCTAGCTCGAATACAACGTCACCACAGGCGGATTTGATGGTTCATTTGCCTCAAATCCGCGACGATCATATAAAATACATCAGTGAGTTGGCCAAATATAGCAATGAAGTGACTACTACTTACAAAGAAAGTGGTTCAGACGCGGAAAATCGTGAAACTGCCGAGTTAGCCCTCCGTGGTTTACAGTTATTAAGCGAGTGGACGAGTGTAGTGACTGAGTTATATTCTTGGAAGTTGCTTCACCCAACTGATCATCATCAAAATAAGGATTGCCCAATTGAAGCTGAGGAATACGAACGTGCTACAAGGTACAACTACTCAGAAGGTGAGAAATTTGCCCTTATTGAAGTCATTGCCATGGTAAAAGGCCTCCAGGTGTTGATGGCACGTATGGAGACTGTTTTTACCGATGCTATTCGTCGACATATCTACTCAGAACTACAAAATTTCGTTCAATTATTACTCCGGGAACCTTTAAGGAAAGCTATCAAGAACAAGAAAGATCTTATCAGGTCCATTATCATGTCTGTGAGGGAAACATGTGCTGATTGGCAGCGTGGGGTCGAACCATCAAACGATCCGGCGTTGAAAGGTAAGAAAGACGATAACGTTTTCAATATTAAAGTCCCACGAAGGAATGTGGGACCATCATCAACGCAACTCTACATGGTAAGAACTATGTTAGAATCGTTGACGTCCGACAAATCAGGAGGTAAAAAAACCTTGAGGAAAGACATCGAAGGACAGTATTTGGTCCAAATTGATAACTTCCACAAAAATTCGTTTAATTGGAACTACTTGCTCGGATTCAGTGAGAGTTTGCAAGAATGTTGTGATTTATCGCAACTTTGGTATCGCGAATTCTACCTGGAGATGACGATGGGGAGGAAAATTAATAAATGCACAGTGCGGCATTCCCACAATGAGGAATGCAACGATTTAATCACAATGGAGAAGAGGATTCAGTTTCCCATCGAGATGTCAATGCCTTGGATATTGACAGATCATATTCTCAAGACTAAAGACCCGTCGATGATGGAATACGTCCTCTATCCTCTTGATTTGTACAATGACAGCGCCCTGTATGCATTGACAATCTTCAGAAAGCAGTTTCTCTACGATGAAGTTGAGGCTGAAGTCAATCTATGTTTCGATCAGTTCGTTTTTAAGCTTTCTGATCAGATTTTTGCATATTACAAACAACTTGCTGCGAGTATTTTTCTTGATAAACGCTACCGCCTGGAATGTGCAACTCAAGGAGCCTATCTACTCCCTTATCCTCGAGCAAATCGCTATGAAACTTTACTGAAGCAACGCCACGTTCAGCTTTTAGGACGTTCCATCGATTTAAATAAACTTATCACTCAGCGAATCAATGCCGAAATGCAGAAATCACTAGATCTTGCCATTTGTAAGTTTGAGTCCGGAGATATCACTGGAGTGATGGAATTAGATGGTCTGCTTCAAGTTAATCGACTCTGTCATAAATTACTGAGTAAGTGGCTCGCTTTGGATGATTACGATTGTATGTATCGCGAAGCGAATCATAATGTTTTGGCGCCGTATGGAAGGATTACGCTGCACGTGTTTTGGGAGTTGAATTACGATTTTTTGCAAAATTATGTGTATAACGCCGCGACGAATCGGTTTATTAAGTGCCAGTCGATTAATTTCGCGGCGCCGGTGTCGAGGGATAAACCGCCGACGATGTCCTCGCATCATTTATGGGGGACGAAAGCGTTGAATGTTGCGTATACGGCACAATACAGTCAGTATTCTGGATTTGTTGGTTCGCATCATTTCCATACGATTTGTAAGCTGTTGGGGTATCAAGGGATTGCTGTGGTTATGGAGGAGTTACTGGCGATTGTCAAGAATTTGATTCAGGGTAATTTGTTGCAATATACGAGGACTTTGATGGAGATGATGCCGAAACAGTGTAAGATGCCGAGATATGATTATGGATCTCCAGGTAAGACTTTTTTTTTAAATTTTATTATTAAGAAAGATTTTTTGGTTTTTACTCATATACTTTACTTCCTTTATATTGTTATTTTGTTGAATTATAATTTCAAACTTAAAAATTAAAACTCGAATTTCAATAATTGAAAGAAAAAAAATTTGCATTTGCATTTTTTATTTTGCAATTGTTTTATGTAACATTTCTGATTTTTTATTAGGAGTTCTTGGTTTCTACAATGCCCAACTCAACGATATTCTACAATTTTCGGACGCACGAACCGAATTCTTCCACATTTTCCGCGAGTTTGGCAACATTATACTCTTCTGTCTACTCATGGAGCAAGCATTGTCACAAGAAGAAGTCTGTGATCTTTTGCAAGCTGCGCCTTTCCAGAATATTCTTCCAAGGCCACATTGCAAGGAAAATGAGAAGCCTGACACGAAACAGAAGCGTTTGGAGCAAAAATATTCGGCTCTGCAGATTGTTTCTAATATTGAGAAATTTGGTACTGCTAAGGTAATATAACTAAAATTTTTGGGAACTACATAAAAATGTCACGTATTTTTAGTGAAACTACAGTTTTTCTTACCATTTAACTTTATTTATAGCAAGGATTAATTGCAAGAGAAGGTGATCTCTTAACCCGTGAACGTCTCTGCTGTGGTCTGAGCATCTTCGAAGTCGTTCTCACACGTCTCCGAAGTTATCTCGACGATGATATTTGGATGGGCAAAGCGCCACTTAACGGTGTGATGAATGTCGATGAATGCTCGGAGTTTCATCGCCTGTGGTCCGCTTTACAATTTGTTTATTGTATCCCGGTTGGTGAGACGGAATTTACTGTCGAGTAAGTTTATTTTTTAATTTCAATTAAAAGCTTATAAAACTAACAATAATTATTACATTTCTTTAGGGAGCTATTTGGAGAAGGTTTACATTGGGCTGGATGTACGATGATCGTCCTCTTGGGCCAACAGCGTCGCTTCGAAGCTTTGGACTTTTGCTATCATATTCTACGCGTCCAACGTGTAGACATGAAGGATCAGTTGGTTACTGGGATTGTAAGTGATACATTTTCATAACTGTGCCTACCTAATTCAAAACTTCTCACTTTTAAGAGTTTAAAACGAATGGTAGACAGGATTCGCCGATTCCAAGTACTCAACTCCCAGATATTTGCAATCTTGAATAAATTCCTCAAGTCCAATGACAACGATGAACAGTCTGTGGAGCATGTGCGGTGCTTCCCGCCGCCAGTTTTTGGCGTTAATATGCAGCAACAAATGTATCAGGCTCCCGATCACGTGCGACAGTAAGTAAAACTTCAAAGCGAATACAGACGACGCACTTGTTGTGCTGCAGTAATCTAATCTAGTATTAACGATAGAATAGTATTGTCTTTTTTATATATCTTCTATATGCAATTAAATAATTTATGTAATCATACTTAATGAATGTTTCATTACATTTTATACGGTTTAATAAAAAAGGTAAGTGAATAAAATGTCTGATTGTACTTGACAAAGATTTTTTGAAGTAAACTCATGATGATATGAGGATTTTTTCCATTGATATGATTTTGATTAATAAATTTACATAGATTATCTTTTAATTAAATTAAAAGTACTTATGGAATTGAGATATGAACGGAATTCACTGCAAAATAGGTCAGGTTATGAACTTTCCTGCCTTAAAATCATAATTGGGGATTAAAATGTTGCAAGTTCCTTATGCTAGGCACGCAGTTCAAACCAATAAAGCTGCGTTAAACCTGAGAAATAGGTGTTTGGCAAATTTACCGACAGTTACACAAAGCTTTCCGAATGGAACCGTTATTTTTTGAAAAGAAAGGTTCAGCACGTCAACACTAATAAAAACGAATATGACCGATTGTATTTGACAATGAACTTTTCCGAAGTGCGTTGTAACTTTAGTTATTTTATCTGAGAACTGATATTTTTCCACTTAATGCTTTGATTGACACATTTAGGTAGACTATTACTTGATTGAATCAAGTACTGTAATCATGTTAGGAATGTAATAATTGCAAAATATGTCAGTTTTCGAAATTGATTATCGTTTATTGAGAAGTAAATTGCATTGTTTCCTTTCGCAGCTTGAAAAACGCATTCAGACTTGATGCATTTTTGAAACCTAAGTTTGTATGATGCATCGAAGAATAGATCTTGGGATATTATTTCTTGCTTCAATGAAATACAAATTTAATATACAAAATAACACATTTCATTAATAAATAGATCTATTGTTGAAGTTTATAACATTTTTTTTTCTTAATCTTTCATTAAATACGGAGATTTTCCACGTGTCAGAAGAAAGTAATCCCCATCAGCTGTATCATCAACATCGAAACAACCCATCAAAGATTCCTTATTCTCATCACAGTTTCCTCTCATGTACTGATCATAATTATCGCATTTAACAGCCGCGAATTTGCAATTTCTCAAACTCTCAGCATAAAGCTCATACGCCCTAGAATGCGCACACGTGTCTAGGAAACAACCCGGCTGCATACTACCACCATTAGGATGGAAGTCACTATGTCCTAAAGAGGATTTAAACCCAAACATCCGCCCATCGGTGTGAATAATATGAACATGTTCCCCATCTTCAGGATCAATCCGATAGTCTAAATCATCAAGGCTGATCAATGGACCAGCCGGATCCAGTCCGATGATCTGATGCGGTTTCTTCTTCATGATGGCTCCAGCTGAACCGGCACCATGTGCACCTAGACTGTGACCAATCAACATGATCTTATCAGCATTGATTGAGAACTGGTCCATCATTTGATTGATGTAGGTACCCAATGCTTGACCAATACCGGGCATGGCTTTTTTCGAAGAGGTGTAGAGTTTGCGAGCAACTCTAGCCCAGTCAACGACGAAGAGGTTCACATCTCGAGTTTCTAGTAATGCCTTCCGGACGTAGGTGTTCACCTTGCTTTTGTAACTGTTCATCCAGCCGTGAATTATAAAGACATTGGAACGTTTCGCGTTGAAGAAGAGTGAATTCGTGAGATCATTCATGTTGATTGGATTGATGGCTTCATGTTCCTTGGGGTTTGCTTTTGTATACAACATTAATTTGATATCATTAACGGAGCCAGTTCGTGCGTCAGGTTCCAATTCTGTAAGGCTTTCATTACGAATTGTTCCAGATTCATCCTCCCACAGGAACCATTTCACTCTGAGAGGATCTCGTTCAGACTCGTCCACAATTCTTGCAGAACCTTTAATTGTATTAATACGTTATTACCTCTTTTTATTCACTTTTTGATGTTTTTCTTTTCTAAAGTCAACTTACCAAGTCCCAAAACTATAAGGCAAGTTAATAAAAATGCGAATTTTCTCATTTTCGGGTTTAATAACTACTTTGATCAATCAGACGCAGCTCTCTGACTAAAATTTTTCCTGTTTGACTGTCTTTTATAACAAAGAGATAAGAAAATTGGCATATCACGATTATACAATTACTACCTATAATCATTTCCGTTAGATCTAATCATCGTGTTTAAATTCCATGTGATCAATTAATATAATTGTAATTAAGTCATTTAATAATTGCAGTGTATATTTAGATAAGCTATTTGTTTGAGAAAACGATTACTATTTAAATACATGTATTAATAGCTTTTATTACTTTAATAATAAAAAAGAAACATAGGTACTTATTAAAACTTGAAAGAAATTAAATCGAGAGGGAATTATTAAGTTGTTTTTTATAAAATAATCATATCTAAATATTTTAGAAAATTTCAATATATTTATATCCAATTATGTATTTACATATACATTATTTTAATAGTTTTTTTAAATAAATATTTCCATTGCAAATCAATGATCCTGGTATCATGCATGACCTCTTGTTTAAAAATATAATTTTTCACAATGACCTTGAAAGTTTTTGTGATAACAATTAAATGTTTTCTGATTAAAATAAAATTGGTCTCATTGAAAAGAGGAAGTCATTCTCTTTGAAAATATCCAACATATATTGAAAAAGTTTGATTCGAGCGAATCGTTAGTAAAATTAATTATTCTTGAATTAATAGTAATAGTCGCGATATGACTAATTGCGATGAAAAGGCATTGAATGGAGCTCTATAAAAAAGTTAGATATTTTTTTGGCAATGGACATGTTTAAAATCTATTAATTTTAAACTCCATTAAATACGTTTCGAATTTATGATTTTCATGATGTTTTTGCATTTCCTCTTTCCTATGTTACCATTTTTCTAAGTCAGAAAACTTGGATTTAGTCCGCGACAAATCGTATTCCCACAATTTTTGTCGAGGAAGTGGCAAATTAACGACAGGACAAATAATTCAAGAAGTGATGTTTTGGCGGTTGACTTACCTGGTGTTGCTGAGCGGAATAAGGCAGGTACCTCGGGCCCACCTTTACCCATATAAAATATTCCGTTATAGACAAGTATTTCATTAGATAATTCACGTAAACCAATGGACCTGGAATTTTTTCCGCTCTAGACAGGATACCATACACTGAAAATCCCCCATAACCTGCCATATTCACTGCATTAAAGTAGTTAGTTATTTTTTGGATGGTAAACCAACAAATCATTTTTTATTACAAAAATAATAATGCAAGAGTGTATATTTTCACAATATTTATTTATAATAAAATTTACATATCGCAATAAAAAAGACTCGAACTTAGTAGGTACATCATTATGTAACAAACACTTATGCAAAATATACATAGGTAAACAAACATGAAATTAATCAACGAATATCATTAATTAATCATGATCAATAATAATAATCACAGAGATGCAGAATGTTTCTGCGCGCAGTGTTTGGCTCGCAGAATGACAATGACATGGCCGTGGTTTCTTCCTTCCGTTATGACAACATAGTTCTTAAAAATATATTTACAGTCGAAATAAAATATTTGAGCATTGTCTATGCAAACACGCAACACATCGCTTTATCAGTTTTCTCACATCAGTACGCTGTTTCTTTCGCCATTTTGGTTTCTAATAACGAATCGAAAAGAAAAGCGCAAAAATAGGGTATATACAAATCATACCCTCTCACACGTGTGTATGTCACAAATCGATAAATTTCTACTATAATCAACGATACAACGTATATATCATTAGGAACGGAATCACTTACGTCGATATTACCACAATTCGATACATACAAGTCCGCAAAACGGAATTAGGTATTCGACAAAAGAGGAATCTGAATGCATGCGTATCGCGCTCCAAAGAGAATCTATAAATATTGTTTGCCATATTCTTTTCCTGGTTGTTGTTTTGTATACAATATACACAATTAATTACCTTACAAGTAGATTCTTAGTTTATGACATAAGTGACATACACTTCCATACATAATTGTTATGGAGACGCTACGTTACCAAATTTCTTTCATTCGTCGTTTGTCTGAGATAAATTCGCATGAAGAGACGTCTCCAGACGTCCTCACAACGTTGCGGCCACCTCATAATGCTTGAATGCTTAGTGTATATATACCTTAATCGTATTTAACTTACGTAATTACTTAGACTTTAAAATGTACACATTTGTAGCAACCTAATACGAATCTTTGGATTAAGTGAGCATGAACACCGTCTGTTGCCCTCATTTACCCTCCAAAATCTGTTTTTGGGTGTGAATGAATGTCTGTGTGTAGATGTGAAATGTGTTTGTGTGTATGAACTGAGAATTGCCACCGAAACGCCATAAAATTCATCTAAATTAATTCACCGCAGGTTTTCCTGGGCGAATCGTGAAGGATTGTGATGATTTCAAACACACTCGGTACCTTGAGATGTCAGCGGTTCTTGTGCCTAAAACAGAAACGAAAATATCAGACACTTATTCCAACTGGTCCCCTTTGTCCCTTAACAACAACATTGACTTAGTTTGGGCTCGACTTTTTCTCGTGCAGGTAATGATATTTTAACGATCGTTCTCTTTGAGAAATGGTAATGAAAATGAGGCACATAAATAGAAGCCAACCAACTATCGCATTTACAAAAATGGTACCTAAACGGCACCAAAGAAAAAGTACTAAAATAAAACCACTAAAAGAAAAACATGACATGGAAACAAAAAATGCATGTTCTTTATAGAAACATGATATAACAAAGAAGCAATTAAATAAAACTCTACCCGACGACAGCAAAATACTCACCACTCAGTTCTCGCAAAAGTTTTAATAGTTTTATGCATGAAACAAACAAAATGTATGTTTGTGATGAAACTGCAATATGTTTTCGTTTAATCGGAGGTTGAAAATGTGAAAATAAACATGTGAAAGCAAAACGGCCCAAGTTATTATACCCGAAACATAAATATCGAATTGCTTTAAAATCCGCACATTCCTTACACACGGTCTAAGAATATATAGCCGCCGCCACTTAATTGCCTGCAAATTCAAGATGGCGTCGGGTGAAAATTACCACGCGAGAAGTAATTACATTGAGCGCCAGTTGAGCGTGAATGATAAATTTGGCACAGTCTCGAATCAATGAGTCAATGTATCGAAAGTAAAGAGGCGCTCAAAAATAAATGCGCCTCCTGTACGAGTAATTACGGCATTAACGAGTACCCGTCACCCCACGGGACATCGACTTGCCTTTCGCAGTTTTTAATGTGATGCGGCAGGCGCACGATTAATTTGATAAATTTGAGTGGGTACTTAAAGCTATCGCTCTCGTAAACTCGCCTCTTGCTTCAATGTGTTATAATACTGACAAATTGCTATTATATTGGCACAGCTTTTCCAGTTTTTTCCCATCGCAATGGCTAAGATCGCATCATGTGTGTGGAGGTTCACAATATGTAGATTACAAAAATACATGTTTTTCCATTTTTCATTTCTCCATCTGCACTCCTCCCAACGTGTTCTATCTATTCCTCAATACATTTATCAAGGTCAAAAAACGATCCTAAAGAATCTCATCTTAAGCTAGTAACGATTAAGATGTAACTTTTTAGGAGAGTCGTTCCAAAACCCGGCTACAAGTCATTTTGTTACACAATAAATACACGTGAATAAGCCTAATACTGACGGATTGAGTTTGTGTGTATATATAATATCTCTTAATAAAGATGTGCGTCATTAAAACTAACACGAATATATTATGCTTTTAATGTGGTTTGGTTTTGGTTTTACTGTTGTTTTTATCGAGCGAAAAGAGTGGCTGTGTGAAATTATCTCGAATTGTATTCGAGGGTGAGCGCCCTTACCTCTTCGCCAACGGTGCTTGGGTACGATCGCGATGCGTCTCGCGGTTTCTCCAAGGAGAAGGTGTCCTCGGTGGTTTTGCGGTACACCGGATTGTCGAAATTCATCGACGTTGTGTTGCGATTGGTGTAACGACGATAAACCACGTAACAAATCTGTTAAATATCATGACATAAATAAAATAAAAACCTTATAAAAATGTTCAATGGTACCACTAATAGTACTAATGGTAATTTGAAAAATAAACGTACCAGAACAATGCATATAATAACAACGCTGAATAGCGTAACGAAAATAAGGGCAATGTAACCAGGCTTGAGTCCACCCTCTGCCTCAACGTTGATGGGACGTGATGTGTTTGTAGAGCCTGCAAATGGAAACAGTTAAATTATTCAAAATAGACTGGACAGCTGAATGTCAAGCAATCGGTAGAAAAGCAGAGAATAGACGACACCACCACCTGAAGCCAACACCATTGTCTACAAGTTTGCACCACTATATAGTAAGTCAATTGCAGGAAAAACGAATATTAATGGAGTTCATCTGGGACAAAGAAAATGAAAGAAAAGCTGGGAAACAAACAAAGAACCAAGAAAATCATAGAGACAGAACCCAGGAAACCAAGGAGTTGAAACTAAATCCGATGTACTCACGGAAGTGCTCATCAGCATCATTGTCATATTCATGAATTGTAGGCAACATCGTTGTTGTTGTTGTCGTAGTTGTTGTTGTTTCTAATTTAAAGGAATTAACGTATTCAAATAAAAGACAAAAATAAGATAAAAATAAAACAATTTAGTCTGGAACAGTTTTGACGAATGAAAGTAAAAGAGGAACTTACTGTCTTGGACGCAGGTTAATCCATCAGCCAACATCCGTAATGTTTCCGGACAAGCACAGGAAATGAGCGCGGAACGATCGTTAATCCTTGGAGCAGGCAGACAGAGATGTGAGCAATGTCCGTTTACAGCCTGACAATGGTTTTCGCCGTCTGGTTGTCGGTAAGGATGGTAAACATGAATGACCATGGGATTCTGAATCATATCTGTCGCTGTGATTGGTCGCAGATCTTCACCAGTGTACTTATTCGCCTTAAACACAGCCGCCTTATCCCAATCAGTCCAGTAAATCCAGTCCTCAAAAGTGCTGATGGAGAAGGGATGCCTTAAGGCGTATGTTGAATACAGAACTACTCGACGATTATGCCCATCATAGTCACAAGAAGATATGGTATACAGTTTAGCATCTACCCAATAGACTCTCCTCTTTACCAAATCTAGAGTTAGACCATTAGGCCATTTGACATCAAACGAGACAATCGTTTTTCTGTGGGTACCATCCATGCCAGCCTTTTCAATCTTGGGCTCACTTCCCCAGTCCGTCCAGAACATCCAACCCTCCATTGGGTTCAGCGCAATCGCACGTGGTTCTTGCAGCCCTCCGCGAATTAAGACCTTCCTCATGGAGCCATCAAAGTTAGCCAGTTCGATCGTGTTCTTTCCAGTATCAGTCCAGTAAATATGGTTGTAGATCCAATCGACAGCCAAACCATCGGAAGTGGTAAGATCATCACTAATTACAACCCGGCGATCGTTGCCTTCATCAATGGGTGCCTTGTAGATCTTTTTGTCGGTGACGTCCGACCAGAATATCATACCGGTGCGAAAGACAAAGTCCAGAGCCGTCGCAGAGTTCGTCTCGTTGACGATCGAGGTCATCTCGTGGTGATCTAGCGATATTTTGCGGATATCACGGCGGCGTGCGAACAGCAGCGAGGCGTGGCCCTCCGTCGCCTTGCACTTGGTGAGGTCGCGCGGGTCACGCATATAGCCGGTGAGGCATTCGCACTTGAAGGAACCCACGTGATTGATGCAATTCTGCGAGCAGCTGCCGGGTATATCGCACTCGTTGATATCTGTCCAATGGAATGCAAAAGTTACACATTGGGGTCATTTGATTAAGGTGTTACTATGCACTTAAGTGCTTCAAAAGTTTTACTCAATGTTACCAAGTGTTTTAAATAATCTTATTTAATGTTATCAACTTGTTATTATTAGAATAACTCATTTAGTCAGACATAATTGATAATTCTTCAGGCAAGTGATAAACCAGATTTTAACACTTCTGGTACCAAAATAAATGAATGAAGTTGTTCAGTAACAGTGATACCACACATAATTCCTAACTATCGTTGAAAAAATGAATCAAAATATATTGAATATGACGTTTGTAACGTTTCAAGGCTTTGCTGAATAGTGGAAACTCTAAAAATATATGATACCAAGTGATTTCAGTCAGTTAACTATCATTTAAGCACTTCTGGCAAATGATTAACCAATTATAATCAAGTCTGATATCAAGTAACTTAAGAAGAAGAATGGATATCTGTTCGACATTAATGCATAATTTATTCAGGGCTAACGGGTCCAGCTTTGGCCACATTCAGCAAGTGAACCCAATTTGGTAACCATCATTCAGAGAATGGTACCAAATTGTTACCTACCTTGAACTATGCAATTACAAAAAATAAATAACCTACCTTTGCAAGTCTTATTATCAACCAAATGATATCCTTGATTGCAATCACAATAATATCCAGCAGGACTATCAACGCACTTCTGTGAACAACCTCCATTATCAATTAGACATTCATTCTTCCCACAGTGCTGCTTCGGCTCGTCCTCCCACGCCGGACAATCCTGCTTCCCATCGCAAACCTTACTCAGCGGAATGCAGTTATTACCACCGCAATCAAATTGGGAACGTGGATCGCATTTCGGCGCCGGTGTTCCACACTCCCGCTCATCGGATCCGTCTGGGCATTCGGTAATACCATTGCACTGCATGTGCCCCGGCAGGCAGGTGCGGTCCCCACATTGAAATTGCTCCGTGCTGCAGGTGACATTTCGGCAGAGCGTCTTCGATTCGTCCGATCCGTCCGTGCAGTCCTTGACGCCATCGCACACCCAGTCCTTGTGGATGCAGGTGATGCGATCGCCGCACTCGTACTCGTTCGCCGTGCACACCGTTTGCGAGTGCGCCGCCTGCGGACAGTCCTGCTCGTCTTTGCCGTCGGCGCAGTCGTGGTCGCCGTCGCAGCGCCACTTCTTCGAGATGCAGTGCGTCGGCGTACATTGGAACTCCGACGACGAGCATGTCACGTTCGGACAACCCTTCTCGTCCGATTTGTCGCCGCAGTCGTTGTCCATGTCGCACACCCAGCGATGTGGGATGCACTTGCCGTTGCCGCAGGTGAATTCGTCTGCCCTGCATGTTTCATCTAGTAAAAGGACACAAATAGATATACAATGTCAATCAAATTAACCTAAGTTCGAATATCGGAAACAAATTTTCAATGATGCCTACAATAACTTTTAGTTAAAACTTAAATAAAAATAAAATGAAATACGAAATCATGACACTTTCAGTTCGTATTCAAATGTAGATGAAGTAGGAATACACAATTGTCTCTTAATTCGAAAACTTTGCAGATAAAGAGTAATAACACTTACTGCAATTTGCTTCGTCGCTCTTATCACTGCAATCGGAGTTATCATCACAGACCCAGGTGAGCGGAACGCACTCGCCTTTGGCGGTGCGACAGGTAAACTCGTCGGTGCCGCACACCTTCTGCCCTGCAAGTAAAACCCCGCCGTAATAAAATTGTCTTTAATAGACAGCGCCATCGCGACGATCTCGCACTTCAAGGGTCCGCACAACATCTCAGCTTCATTCTGAACAAGAGCAAGGAAAGCTGCGGGGACGAGGGAAGCCAAACGATATGCATAGCTGCCCTGTCCTCCAGCCGTCGCGTCGCTATCCCAAAAAGGGCAAAAGCAAAGGGGGAGCACATTCCCGAGCGTGTCGGGCGTGTCTGGGAAGAGCGCAATCATCATCATTACGCGCCAGGTCTTTAAAAGGCGCCACCCACAGATCCTCCAAGAGGCGAGAGAGGAGAACAGAGGATGGGGGTAGTACTTACGACATAATTGCTCGCTTTCGTCGCTCTCGTCCAAACAGTCCTTCTCGTTATCGCACTGCCAGTGCGACGGAATGCATCGGCCGTTGTTGCAGCGAAATTCGTTCTTTCCACATGGCTCTGCAAACGAACAATAACAATTGTTTTAAAGTGCGCCACGAAGGTAACCACGTAAAACGAATAAAAATGGCAACTTTTATTTCACACCCACCGTCAGCGGTCTTCTATTGTTGAAGAAGAAACAAGTAAAATCACTTATTTGCTTACAAATTATCTTTGTAAGTACGACTGTATAGTATATTCTCATTGAATAGACAAGTTCAGCCGATTCTAAGTCCATCCCCACTACAAATTTCAAGTGGGAAGTTATAAAGATAACTTCTAGATGGCTGTACGATACAAAATTATATTGTACTCATTTATGAGTGGACAACCACTTTCACCATCGTAAAAACGTAAATAAATGTAATAGACGGCGCCAGTATACAAATTACATCTTCTGGTATGCATTTTTTGATGTACTGAAATCACGTCCATGTTTACGAGTCAGGGAGGGCGTATTTAATGCTTACACAATTACGTCCTTGCGTAACATGCGCTCTATTAAAAGGATATGCATGCGACTCATTATGATATTATTACATTAATAACGCAGTCAGGGGGATAATTACATCTTGTGCACTTAGGCGCATGTGGGCGGGTGCCTTTTGATTATAGAGCAAGCACGAGAGCACAGACGATATCTGCATTGAGGGCACACAGCTGATTAAAATTCACATCGCAATTCATATTCAAATCAATTATCCTCGTATCTTGTAGCGTACCGCGCGTTCTCTGTGCAATTCTCATTGTGCTACATACATATTAACAGCCATTAAAGATACCAAAAAAATCTATTCAATTTCTTGGTAATTAATTTTCGCGCAAAAATGAGGAAAACAAAAGCGACCTAGTAGAAATAAGGACACTTCGAGGTAATAAATGGAAATTGTTTTAGAAATGAAGAAGTTACGTAAACTCTTAAGAGGTTGCAATTAACATGAGATTAACGCCATGTATTCGTTTTATTTGAAATTTACCATCTTTAAATTGTGATGAGGTTGTGCCTAGAACCCGCAATACTTCTCTACTCATGTAAAATCGAGTAGATAAAATGTTAACTTCGAACTTTCATGAGAGTACTCTCACTGAAAAGCTTATATTTTCTATCATATTCCTGAAACGTAGTAAATTTTATAATTTTTGAAGTGTCAATTTTGAATTCATTTGGATATATTTACAAATTTTGCACCATCTAGTCGATTTATGTACAACCGCCACCTCAAAATTGGGTGGAGATGGGTCTAGTCCCAGCATTACATCTCTAGCCTAGCCGAAATATACCAGATAACGAAATACTGCTAAAATAAACATGAAACAAACTGGGAAAACGATTTTAATTATATTAATTTAAATATAAATTTAATTTAAATTTGAATCACAATGTTTTGAATGTTAATATTTTGATATTTTCTACCAAAAGCAATTTAGAAACAAAATTATTCGACGCTTCATGTTTTCGAAATGACGTAAAAATAAATTGCCACAATGCGCGAATCGCACGAATAGCTGCGCGGATTTTGCATATTTCACCAACCCTCCTACATCTCTCTGAGTGCGCTTGTCGATATTTGGCTTTCATTGCCGCTCGCAAAAATGCGCGCCCGCATTGCGAATATTTGCACTCGCCGCCGACGCGAAATGTATCAATAACATTCGTGCACGCTCTTGCTTTGTGCAAAGTTGTTCCCTGTTGCGCCCGTTTCCTTCCTGGAATTTTCCACGCCGAACTCAAAGCTGCCGCCGCCCTTACCCAGCCCATCCTCGCACAATCACCCCAAAACTCCGCCATCCACGCGTACACTTTGTTTACGATTACGCTGCACACGTTTCAATTTTCTCGTTACCTATTTCAACGCGTTTCGCGCGATTCGCATTTATACTGATGGACAACATTTCCATATTTCCCGCACACCTTTTTCCAATATTTTCTTCCTTTTTTTCAGTTTGATACACTCTTCATTTTTATCTACATTCATGATGCCCGCTTTTTGTAGCAGGCAAAAAAGCCTCGCTCCAAACAAATTGTTTCAATTCTTTTCTTCCCACCTCAAGAGCGCAATGCAAAAGGTAAAAGTTCAAACCGAACTTTATTCGAGCCTCCTCATTCATCCGCTCAATTTATCTCTCCTAATCAAGGAGATGAACGACGATCCGTACTCGCCAAGAGAGTCCGTCCAAAGGAGAGAAAAAATAGACGCGAAAGATTAATGAAAGATTCGCCGTATTAATCGCAAATTTCGCACACATTTATTCTTTTTGCAACTTTTATCTTTTTTTTTTGTTATAATCAAATATTAATTATACCACATCTTTTAAAACTAGTTTATTTATAAAAAAAATCATTTTCGTCCATATTTCAAATCTGTAGACGCAGTTTTTGTATTTTTCATGTATTTTTAACAAGTAGACAAGAAAAAATATCCTATATCCATCAGTACTACTAATTTGTGTAAATAAGTAACAAATAATTTCTTAAGATTGGAAGATTCTAGATTCATCCCCACCTAAATTTTGGGCGACAAATACTAAATTAATTACTTAGGTGTCAGCTAAATTTGAAACATTTTCACATTTGTCTCTCTTAATCAGGTTGACGAAAAACACCGAGACACTGGAAAAAAATAATAAAAGCATACGAAAAGATTAATGAAAGATTCGACGTATTAATCGCAAATTTCGCACGCGTTTCTTCATTTCAGGGCGCGTTCAGCGACTTAACGAAATTTCGCGCCACGTGCAATTGGCTTAGTGCAGAAGTAGCGAAACTTCGTTTCCTGGCAGCGCGGGCTTACGTTTTTAATTATTACGTTATTAATGCAGAAGATGTGCGACGAGCGACGGACGGATGAAGGCATAATTAAAAAAGAAAGCTCGGTAAGTTTTTGCACATCGCCGTCGCGTCGGTGGCGGCGACGCGGCGGAGGCGCCGGGCTACAAACGCCAAACCGCGCAGAAAAATCGATGAATAATTCAGTGTCTTGGCCAAACTGTAATCTGCATGCATTCCACGCGTAACGGAAACGCTCTTCCTTTTTGCAAAAAGTGCGCAACACACAAAAGCAAGCGCTTTTGAAAACATGTTTTTAAACTTTTCCAAACTTACAGCGTGTAAACTATCAATGGATATGACCTGAGTGGTGATAACAACTTGCGACAGACGTATTATTGTTGAAAATTGTCTCTTGTTATTGATTTATTGATAAATATCTGAGGACGTCTAGTCATCAAAATAAGTACTAAAAGTTTTGCTTAGACTGAATTGAAAACAATTTTATAATTTTAAATTCTAGTAAAAAAAAAACACTAAAACCTTAAATATTTTATAAAGAAACCAAAAAAGGTTTTGAACAAATGTTTTCATACGTTGAGAAACATATCAACATAAAAAACTATCAATGTAAATGACCGAAGTGCTGATAACAAACCTTCAGACGTGTTATTATTATTGAAAATCATGTTGTGAGAAACTATACGTCATCAAAATAAGTAATAAAACAGATGGACTAACTAGACTTATTTAAAAACAATTTCGAGTTGATAAAATTATTGAAAAATTCAATTCATTAAACCACAATTTAGTTGAATTGACAAAAAGCGAGTTTATAAATTCCCACTTTAATCACGTGAGTGTTTTTCATTGCATTTCCGCGTTTGTGAACGCACGTCGAGTGCGCAATGTTTCAATGTTTGGGCACGCGCGTGTTGACAAACATGTCGTCATAAATTCGTATGGATGTATGCCGCGAATTGCGCGTTTGCGTTTTATCTGAACTGCGTCGCGCGTGCCCAATTAGCCAGTTGTCAAAAAAGAGCGTAAAACACTCGTCTAGCCGCGCAACTACGTCTTGCCGATTAGCACATTACGAAATACTATAAAAGTGCATAGTTTAATAACCTTGCACTAAATCACTGCACAATTAATGAAATATTAATATAATAATATGAAATGTTCCACATCACTTCACAAATTCAATTAGGAGTCGATTAAACATAAAATCCCATTAAAATCTAAAAATAATTACGGATTTAAACTCATTATTTACAATTTCAACATAAAACTGGATAGATTGCAAATTGCCATATCTTTTTACAGATATGAAAAAAAATGGCGATTTGGCTAATTACCTTTTTCCAGCAGTTCTTCCCTAAAAATTCCTGTTGCAAAGAAGATCAAATGTATACATAATATAGTTTTCCTACTTTGTAAAAAATTGTGAAAACATAAACTGTTCTAATTCAGCGAAAAAAACTTTAAATGTAATCAGCAATCTGGGAAATTCAAGTAAAGCATGGTTATGAACGATACATATTTAACTTTTTGATGATTTACCAGAGAAAATAGCTTAAAATTCAAGAATTTAATTCCAGGTAGAAAATATATGAAATGTTTCATAAAAATAACAAAAATTTGCTTTACCTGTTATTTTTTAGTAAATCTGCAATAAATTAAGAAATGTATAGCATTATTGCAATAAACGAGGTAAAAAAACGATAAATATGAAACTTTTCGATGATTTGCAAGAGAAAATAATTTAAACGTCAAGTATCATCCAGAAAAAATGTAGGAAAGACATCAAATATGTTATAAAAATAGCAGAAATTACTTTTGTCTATCATTTTTGAGTGAAATCTAGAGATTTAACACGTTGGCACCGGCGCATGATTTGCATGTCCGCTCCAGCGGGCGACGTGTTCCACCGGTGATACACAAATTGTGGTGCGTCAAGAAATATTGCTACCCACCGGTGGAACACGCCGGCGTCAACGTGTTAATTTAGAAAATTAATTATAAAAAAAAAACATAGCAGATGCTAAACATTTATATCTTCAAAATATTAACTTAAAAACGCAATAAATTGAAATTTTAGTCAGATTAGTGCAAAATTTCATCTGAACA
>WSZQ02025520.1:39429-52085 GCA_019419845.2 Weissflogia rhopalogaster | reverse complement strand
TTAACTAGCTATCAACAATATATAACGTCCCAGAGAATCTTAGAATCTTTTAGTTTTCATTTGCCTAGAAAGAAAACTAAGCGTTTTTAACAAGGAAAACTTCAAACATTGCATAAATATAGTAAAAACAAACTTGTGATGGAACGTTTACAATAAACTAACACTTATTTCAAAATTTGCCAAGATAAAACCCACTAAATTGCAATATTGTGCGAGATACAAACGCACCCAACGCATTGCCAATACACTTTTCTCGGCATAAAAACCACTCAGCAAGTTTTCCGCCCAAAAATATTTGCGCATTTTGCGAGCGTGCTGACAGTTTTGCCATTCGCCACCACTTCTTCGAGTGGGTGTCGAGAACGGGGCACGCCAACCAAACCCTCAAGAGAGGACGCGAGGGAAAGGAAAAAATATATTTCATGCGACGCCCGAAAAGTGTTAAACATGAAAAATTCGCCCCTCGAAAAGAATTATGTGCGCTCGAAGTGAAAGTTGTAACCTGTGATAAACCTACACATACACCCGAAACCCAAACGGGAGCAGTGTTGGAAATAAATAGCAGAAGAAAAATGTTCGCTTACCGATGCTGACGACACACAGTGCCGTCGCGCAGAGCACAAACAAGAGGCCAACTTTGACCAGCACCTCGGTCATCTTGCCTTCCAGTTGAAAACTTTTTCCTCTTTCGTCTTATTACAATCACGTTTTTAATTAAAATTGAAAAACTTGCAAAAACTTTTCGAAATGTTTAAAGCGAGAGAGCACAAGTCTTCTCCTTTGGTTGTAACAAAGTTTTCTTAGTGTCTTTACACGTCTTTACACTTCGATGGCTGCGCGAATTTTGCGGTGTCGCGAGTCGCTTGTCAGTCTTTTATGCGTTTTTCGGTCCGAGAAACGGGCGTGAGACGTGATAAATTGCGCGCTAGCAACTCGCAAGTCGTCGTTGCCGTATGTGTTTGTATATGAGGCTGCTTTTGCGTCGTTATCTCTTCCAAGGGTTAAACGTAAATACTTCGCGAGAAAAAATAGCGTAATCAATTTGCGGGTGAGCACACAGCCGGAAGAATCAAAGCCGTGCACGGTACGGTTACGCGGCGAAGGGAAAAACGGATGCACATTGATATGTGCAGCGTAAAAAAAACACGCGTGTGGCAAATGCGAAAATGGGGCTATGAAAAAAATGTTGCTTCATGTATTTTCGCAGGTTTTTTATATTACCTACCATGGCATTTTATTGCTGAAATTTCTAAATATCGGATGATATTTGGCGACCGTGACAGGACAAAACTATTATAGTTATTTCCAACCCTATTAATGAGATAGTGAGTTTTAATAATAGTGAGCAAGTTACATTGTTCAAATAATTATAGTGGCATAACTAAATTGTTCTAGTATTTGCTGCCTTATTACAGACCTAGTAAGTTCGAGAAGAAGTGAGCAGGTTGCTTTCCTATTTTTATTTTATAATTGGTTCAGGTTCAAGCAGTAGGATTTCGGACCACCAGAAAGCAAAGATTAGAAAGTTAGATTGAGTGAAATCTTCAGTTTTATTGCTGATATTTCGAAATATTTGACGTTTAGGAAAAGGGACCCAAGAAAGAGCAGACAGTTTGAATTCGATTCATCAGGAACCTAACAAACTTAGTTGACTAATTAGTTTACTGGGTGCTGTTGCACAATATCAACACCCTCAGGATGTTATTTGATAAATGATTTTAAGCAACCGTAGCAGCACTGTATACAGTACATACAGTCACAGTATATTCTTCCCTAATAAGGAGGATTGAACAATGATTCTATCTAATTTGAATTCAGATCATCAGGGACCAAACATATCTATGCTACTAATCCTGTCCTACTAAGTTGCAATGAGGTACTGCACTTTACACTTTAACTCGGAATGACTCGAAATGTCGTGACATTAAGCGACCGTAACAGGACAAGATGCGGACTCCATTATTGTCCAGATATATTGAGGATGAATACGCACGTTGTCTTTTTACTATTTGTAATCCATGAAGACTTTTCTATGCCTGATATTCAATGTCCAGATTGATGCCATGATCACAAAATGCCCAATTCCCATTCATAGAAAGTCCTCCGAGAGTTTCTTTAGCCCTGTGAAAGTTTTCTTCGCTTTCTGAAAATACCTTCCTACTTCTTCGTCTATGTAAAACATGGGTATAAATCTGAGAATTTCCAGAAACGTACTATGAATTCTATACTATAATGCTCAAACTGTTTCGGTGTCATAACATCACACACCCAGCGCATGTAATAGTATATAATAATATAGTAATTACCTCGCACGGTAGCCAAAACTTGATGTTACTGGACTGGGCGATTCAATTACAGGACCTTAATGTGTCCTGTTAAAAGTATAAAAATACATTCTGCAAACGTACAAATGAAGCTTCAAATAAAAAGAAACGTTTCCACTTTTATAACAGCTAATGTCTTTTCGTATTTTCTCCATTTTCCATAAAACCTGTCTCCCTGCCGTTCATTGCTGATGTAATATTGGTCGCTGTTTGCGTTTGGATTTATAGGCTTCTTTGGACTGCAAGTTATTGCTGCGAAAGTCGGCGCGAAAACGTCGCTGTGTATTGAGATCGATGATGAAACTTTATCACGATCATGATCACCTTTTTCCGTTCGCGACGACGCGCAACCAATAATCACCGAGCATTACATCAATTTATTTTGTTTTGCACCTTTTCTCACTTTAAAACTTTTGCATTCGTCCATTTGCAGTTTAATATCTTCAAACTTAATAATTACATTTTCTATAGTGTTCGGAGTTTATTTTTAACATTATCATGCTTGAAATGAAATTAAACACGATTCCAATTTGAATCAAATCAATAGCTGTAATAAAATTATGCGGATCTAGGATTTTTCGTCCGTTTTTTCTGCCGTCACGTTGCATATTGCCTAAATGATGAATGGTGCACTCGTGCCTTCAGCAAACCCCAAAGATTTTCAATTTAACAGAAATCATCCGGCGTTTTTCAGTGGCCACAACACGGTTACCCTTTTACGCAAACCCAGACGCGCAGAAAAAGACGCTGCACGGCGTTTTTCCTGCATATTTGCCAAATGTTTTATTAAAACCTCGTTTAATATTCAAATCCATCGATGTAGAACCAGTTAAATATTGAATATTTAATGAGGGGATGGAATATTTTAAATTTTATGCCGTTCCTCCGATCTAGGAGGAATTATCACTAAATCCGGCCAAGGAAATTAATGCGCAAATTTGCCTTTTGGGCTTGTATACCTTCACATTTCCATAAAGGAGGAGTGAACGGTATGATTAGGCGGTCCTCTTTACCTGACGCTTTATAATATAATCTTTTATCCCAAAATAAGTTGAAGGGAAACCTACAGAAACCTACCTGCCAAAAATTGATATTAAGAGGTCCTGGCTGGATTAAACATAATAAGTCTCATCTCTATGTTATATAGTTCTAAAGTTATCAGGGAAAAGTGGCCGGGTTCAGCAAAATGTGACGGTCAACACGTGTCACGATCGTTAACAGTTAATATTACGCAACCCGGAACCATAGGGAGTCAACAATTACCAAGGAACAACTAAGCAAAGTCAAGAAATGCTGATATTTTTCGACCATGATAGGACTAAATGGGGCGCCAAAATGATCAAGGAAATACCGATCAGGATCAACAAAAGTTGATATTAGGTGACCAAAACCTGTTTTGTCATTCGCAACGCAAAGCTGTTACTCACCGGCGGCAACGTTGCACCTCTTTGGATTTTCATCGCTCTTATCATCGCAGTCGAACTCGCCATCGCACACCCACAGCTCGGAAACGCATTTTCCGCTCGCGCACCGGAACTGCCGTAATGCACACGCCGTCATATCTGGAAAAGAGGAAAAGAGAACCAAAAATAAGCGCAAATTAAAAAATTAATTATTCAAAAAATCACTCTTCTGTTACAGGCTTCGAGGCAATTTCGAAATGTTGCAAAATTAATATTGAATCAAAGCAGTTCATGCAAAAATAAGTAAAGGAACAAAAATGTTGAAACAAACATAATCTGGCTGGTCTTCATTGTTAAAATATTGCACTTGGAGGTCGACATTAGGACGATGACTTAATTAAAACTCAATTATAAGTCTCAAGCGTCGCGCGTGGTGAAGAGGCGCATGGCGAAAGGGGGTCGAGAGCATGGTGACAACTATAACAAGATGCAGAGATGATGGTGTCGGGCAGGAGCCCACCTCAGTCAGATTGCTCCTGCCGAATTAAACCACCCAAAGTTTGCGCCACTTCAATAACTCTCAATGCGTTTGCGAATGACTCGGTTGCTAAGGGCGGGCGGTTACAATTACGCCGGTGATTTCCAGCCGACAAAGCGACATACACATCCAGAGACTTCTGTTCAGGAACAATTCAAATTCGACGCGGCGAAAAGGGTTTTTGCCGATGTACGTGGGATGTGTTCACAGCACCATGTCGTATTTAGTTGCCGCGTGTTTGTTGTTCTAGATTTGCATTATACAACGTATATTTCTGCATCGTTGGCAACGCTGGGGAAATACAAATTATTACATCCGCACGATCCAGTTTTGCTACTTTGCATAACTATTTTAAGCAAACATTTCATTTCACAGGAAAATTGTTCTTTTAAAATATAATATTTTGATTTACCCAGGAGCGTTAAAACGGTATAATATTAACTAGTATAACATGAATCCTGTCACGGTTGCCAAATGGTTTTACGTTGCGACCATGAGAGAACTAATTATAAATCAGAACTGTCGAATACCTTATATTTTATTGTAGGGGATATCAGGGGAAGGGTTGTTTGAGTTGTCAAATGTTGATAATAGATGACCATGACGGGACAGATACATTGAATCGAACTTTAAATTAGATCGAAGGCTATTTCCAATGCAGACTAAACTTAGATCGTAAACTATATTCGCTTCCATTACAATTTGAATATAAGAATATTTTCTTCAGCTCAATCTTGTCATGGTCGCCAAAAGTGGATATTAGGCGATTCTGATGGGACGAAACCTATGGTATATGAGGGCATTGTTAAGTTGAAACGTCGGGAGACAAATTAAGAAATAAGTCAAAGGCGCCATAAGTTGTAATTAAGCAACGCAAACAGAGAGATTTTATTGAATTATCTGCGGTTCAAATTCTATTTACAAATTTGGACCATGTCATGATACAGTGTTCTTTCACTGAAATCTGTTATAGTTGCCATAATTAAATGACCTTGGGAGGACTAAACATAATTTTGTGAATTATTTAAATTACCAACAGCGCGAGGGTAAGGTAATTCAGCTGACGCTATTTAGGACTGGTTTGTCAAAGTTGCGAAAATCTGATCTTAGATGACAGTGAGATAAAATGTGAGTAAGACCCAAGTTAGATATTCAATACCAGTACAAGTGCGATTTGAATGCAATAATGGTTTTTCCTCAGCTATATTTTGTCATGGCCTCTAAAGGTTGATATTATATAAAAAAAAACTTAAGTTGGACTCACGACTAAATTGGTAAAATTGGGGTGAAAATAAAGAGACTTATCAGAGTCGTCAAAAGAAGAACCTAGAACAAGAGAATTCATTGAACTATCTACGATTCAAATTATATCCGTAAAATTAGCCAGTCAATGCTACTCTTAACGTGATCAGAACTACCATGATCGCCAAAACTTAGATTAAAAGACCTTCGCAGGAAGTAACATCTTGAAACAGTTGTCACTTTACTTTTCAATCGGTCTCACGAACCAGACTTGGAGTCACTACATTAAATTAAAACCTTCAAGAGTTTACACTAGATAAGTCTAGGCTGTGACTGTGAAGCTAGATGAAGACTTTTGTTACATACGTTTTTGTAATGAAATCTCTTCAGTTCCATCAAATCCAAACTTTGCGCGAAAATATTTTCGCCAAAACCATTTCACATACACCCCTGCAGCTAGGTCACTACCGACCAAGTTGCCGAAAACACGGGCCAACATTCCGAAACCCTAACCCGGTGGCCCTAGTGCCCTTGCATTCCCTACATCAAATACACCATGAAGTCGTCGCCCATCACTGGCAGCTATCCACGCTGAGGCCGTTATGAGGGTGTAAAAGCACCCGCGGGTAATGTTGTAACAACCGACGCACAACAACATTCCCACGGCCACCTTGTCCCAAAGCCCCAACCATCAACTGGAACATAGTAGTCCGTCTCTTCCTCGTGACTGACGCCTGAGGCCTTTCCAACATTAATAATTATAAAACGTCAGAGGAGCAGCACGGGGGTGTTTGCACGTCTACCGAAAGTGTTTTCGGATATTGGAGTTTCCCTGCGCGTCCATCCACAAAACCCGCCAAAGGCTAGCAGCGAAAATTTCCATTCTCGCACCCTCGGACACCCAATCACAGCGTGTTTAATGGCAAACGCCGCAGCGGCCAAAACATACGATGGGTCAGTTGATTGCGTTCTTAAATGTCCGCCTACTTAATGGATAAGATATAAATCAGGCTGGCCGGCATGCGAGCGGGCCTCCCCTGGGACACTGCCACCTTCCCTTTTCTCTCTTCATGCCTTTGCCTCTAGAAGAGCCGTGGCTGAAGCAAAGCAAGACAAAAACAGATGGAATAAAAAATCACCCGATGGAAGGGCGAAAGTCGAGCGCTGTTGGCCAGATAAGACGAGGCCTTCCGAAAAAAAGCTCCCCTGGAGTCGTAAAAAATGGCGAAAACGTGCACAACCACCTCGTGCGCACCCGAAAAACACGTCATTCTCATTCGCGGCCGGGCACCTAGGAAAACAAAAAACCGACGGCAAGTGTACAGGGAAAAACTGATTATCCCCCAAGAATTATACCCGGAGCAAAAAGGGGTTCCTACGTCTTAAACGCACAGACCCGAGCGAAGTTTGAAAATTCAATGTTTTTGACATTAATCACCGCAGATAGCTGCAGGAAAAAAAAGATAAATAATGGTAGGGGAAGTAAATGAGCCGTTAATTATAAAAATCCTCAGAGTTAATCTCGAATTTTAGACTGGAAATAAATCTTTCCAAGTAGAAACATGATTAATTAATATTTACACAAGCTAAAAATACTTATAGAGATAAGGGAATATCTTGAAAAGGTATAATCTTAATAAATTGAAGTTCTATTAAGCTTTCTAATTAATTAAGACAAATATACTTTTTTACTGATTGTCTTTACAATTTCTCATTTTCCTCCTTACAGTGGTAAAGATTCATTTTGTTAACAAGCGACCGTGACAGGACAAGTTGCAAGACATCCCAAATTTAAGAAATTGGAATAGATCCTTAAAAATGTGACTCAATTCAGGCTGGACCATTAACTGTAAACTATTGGAGTAGACAGAAGTTACTTGTGGCAACCCTGACACAAAATATGTAATAAACCAAAATGTCAAATGCAAGCAGATTAAAAGAAAACGATCAAATTTAGCTTTTATCATGGTTCTGTCATGGATTTATGAAAACTGATATTTGGCCACCGTGACAAGACCATGAAATGTAGTTTTTGGCGGCCGTCACAACCAAAGAAAGAATAAAACAGAAGTATCCCATTATATTTTTAAACAACATGCTAATAGGCAAGTCCTATTTCAAAAAAAGATATTTGACGACCGTGACAGAACTCAGGGGGGGTGAGTTCTGTCACGGTCGCCAAATATCAATATGCTTCTATTCTACCCAAAACTTCGCAACATAACAAAATACATTAATAAATAATTTGGAGAGAAATAATTTACAAGGGAAAACTTTCTGGCTCAACCATACGAGACTTTATTACCTCGTTTCCCAAATGGGACCCCGTGTTCCCAGACAATGTTGATTATCGATTCGCCCCCGGGAGTGGCTGGAAGGAGAGTAGTGTGAGTTATTTAATGCGTTATTTATTGTCTCCAATTTCAATGCACAAGGCGGCATGGCGTGCGCTGACTTGCCTAGAAATTGCTTATTACTCGGGGACTGCTGGTGGTGGTGGCGTGCGCGACTTGCTTTTGTTAAATTCCAGGAGTCTGCGTTCGCGAAGCATGTGCGAACGCTGCAAATTGAGAGAAATCCCTTTCATTTACAACCGTTTATGTCGTACATATTCCACGTGCGCACGGGCCCCACACAGAAATTGCCAGCGAGCTCACAAACAACAAGCGACAGGCTGCGCATAAGGGAAACCAACCTTACTCATCGTTCTGTGCGTTTGGCTGTTGTTCTCTTTTGTCGCACATACGGCATTGCTGCTGGCTGGTTGGCATGTCACCTGGTATTACATATTACATTTTCTTCTCAATAAACTTTACAAAAACGTAAAATTCGTTGATTTAATTAAACATATTTCCGAACCGTATATGAAATTCCTTTTTTTATTCATAAACAACTGAAGAAATAAATCATTGATGACAGGAACAATTAAAATAAAGTTTAAATGAAAAAAAGAAGTATCTGAGATGGAGTAGTCGGTGACTTTTATTCGGGTGATCATATTTTGATTATTGACCAGTACAGTTTAAAACATACTAGTAAAGACCTGTCACGGTCGCCAAAAGTTGCTTTTATCGGGATATTGAGCACCTCAGACGGGTATTATGATTATAAAATAGTTTTCGCATGGCTAGTTGATGTCAGAAACAAACAAAAAAATAGAAAAAAGGCGGAACGTTTATTACAAAGACTTTTGGCTTTACTTTTAGTCCGGACTGAATAATTTTATGTTGGAGGTGTCGTCGAAAACCCGTTGATCCATTGTGGTAGTGAGATTTTAGTATCTGTCCACTAAAATTTGAATTTTTCAGGCCCCTGAAATTTGAAGTATTTACCGGAGAAGACCTGCCACGGTCTCCAAAACAGTTGATATTAAGCAAGCCTGACAGATTTTTAGATTATAAAATTGTTGCTCTATTTTACCTAGTAGAACGAAAAAAAATACCGAAAAACAAAAGGAAGTACAACTATAAAGACTGTTTGAATAACTTTAGCGGAGGATTCGTTTTAAGCTCGTTGATGTCTTAAATTTCACCACTAGAAATTTAATCTCTGGCCACTAAAATTTAATCAATCTGACCACTGAAATTCAAATTATTTCCTCGCCGAGGCGTGCCACGGTCGCCAAAAACTGATATTACAAGACTTAACATTTTATGACAATTGTCACTTTAGTATTAAAAACTGATCTCGCAGAAATTGTCTTTTAAATAAAAAATTACAAAAAATACGCCTCATACTCCAAAACACAAAACCTACCATTCTGCAAATTTGCCTCTATTCCCTTTTGTCCCTCATATTTCATACTGTCTAACATATTTCTTGGTATTAAATATTACGTTTTCTCTTCAATAAACTTTGCAAAAATATAAAATTTGCTGCTTTAATTAAATAACTTTCCCAACTTGAGAAAAACTTCAATAAACTTTTTTTTGTAAAAATAAATACTAAAGAAATATATCACAATATTCTGGCTTACAGATGACAGAAACAAAAAAAAAAGAAGAATAAACAAAGAAGAAAAAAAGTAGAAAGAAGTAGGAACGTTTATTATGAAGACTTTTGGGTGGAGGCGCCGGGAGTGGAAGTGGCTATGGTCGAGGAGCCGACCGGTACATAGCTTTTCCTGTGTGGTGGTCAGATTTTGATATCAACCGAGAGGACCGGTGGTTGCGTGCCGGGCTTTGTGTCACTCTATCTCGCTGCTCCTTTTGCGATATAAACGTATACAGCGGCGTGGAGCGAGCGCTGTTGGATTGCACTGGACTTGGAAAGTCGAAAATGCTTTGTGCTGGCGTTGGCTTTGCCGGGCGGTGGCAACAGCGGCCGTGTTTGTACGTTGGTTGGACATCATAAAAGTTGAATTATGAAACCCGGACATGTGACATGCGACATGCTCATACAGCTACATACCACACCCACACTACAAGCAACCACCAAGAGATAGAACTGCCTACGATAACCACCGTGTTGGTTTACAAAGCTTCGTCGGGCTTTAATAGAAAATGTTCTCTCTATATGAATTTATGATTTATTATGTCTCACATTACTATAATTCCATAAAATAACATAACTTTTAATAAGTGTTATTTGGTTCTTAAGATATTTCTCCTAATGTTTGTGAATTTTATGTGCTATTAAAATATTGGCTTCAAAATTTGTCTTTTTTTAATTTATAATTTCTTGCATTACTAAAGTATATTAACGGGTTTTTAAAATTAATAGGAGGATATAGTTTATTTACCCATTAGAAAGTAACGACTTAAAGTTTGAGATATTAACTTTAATACTAAAAATTTTATTTTTCGTTTTGTATTTTTCGTACAATTTAATATTTTAATATAATTTTCTGGAATATAATAGTATATTAATATTATTAGTGGAGAAAAAAAAAGAAAAGAAATGCCAGCATCTGCCATTTTCCAAATTACGTATTTTTAAGAAGAACTAGTTATTTTAGGACTGGAATATTATTACTACAAAGTACTTGTATTATGTTCAAAAATAGCCTAGGTAGAACAGTAGAGCAATTTTCATTGAGTTTATCATGTTTAAGGCAGCACTTATTGCTATGTAACATAGAAATCTTTTTTAGACCATATGCCTTTTACTAAACTATGTATTTTTAAGAATAAATCATTGTATAATAGAAATATTATCTTAACAACTAAAGCAGAATATTCAAAAATAGCCTCGTTGGAACAATAGAGCAATTTTCTTATGTTTTATCATGTCCAAAGGGGTGTCTATTGTATATTAACATAGGAATCATTCAGTTAGAGCATCTGCCTTTTCCGTTGGCTCACAGTCGCAACTCCAGCGTTGCCTGCCGTTCCCCACACGTTCGCAGCGCCAAACACAGATTACTATCGCCAACTAGTGCCAACTCTATCAGCAGCGGTAACAGTTCAATTTCTTTCTTCTTCTAATAAAGTGGGAAATGATATACCTTTCAACAGAGGTAAGCCTTTCATATCTGAACTATGTATGAGACTCATTAGCGCTTCCGTCGCTTGTGCGTGTCTCGAGTATCCACAGAGCGTTTACGGAGAAATCTCGAGTGCAAATAGTTAATTTTCAATATTTCAAATAATATTAAATTAAATTAAGATTATATTTCACTATATATCATTTTATTAGCCACTAAAAATGAATAGTTTATTACCATCCTATTATAATATTTCAACGTTTAAAGTTTGTAGTATAATGAGTTGCCAAACATAAGCTAATTAAAATGCACCCATGAAACGACTCCATTAATGGCAAACTGCATATTCAAGCTGTTCGAATATTAAGTTCAAACATTTAATTAAATATTAATCGGGAACTTAATAAGTAAACGCATCTTCACATGTTTCCATCGCAGTTTCTTTTTCCACATTTAATGTTTCCTAAGCGATTTTTTCCATGTGGACATAATAAAACACCCTGCAAATAACACTCGTGCAAACGCACCCCACATACGCTTTCCTTTCCAACTCAACGCCGAAATTTATCTTCATTCGACGCTCCTGCTCCATGGCTCCTGCATTATTAAACATCTTATTCACACACATAAATACAGGCTGCTTTTCAGCTATTCGGCTTCAAATATTTGAATATCTTGGTGGTACAGTACTTCTATTGATACCCCTCGACTTTCTTGCTCTTTAATACAGACTTAACCCTTCTCCCATCCTCCTTAACCTCCCTTTTCTCACTTGTTTTCATCTCGCGTCCCCTGGTTATGCCAAAGGGCTCAGTAGGATTGAAAACGAAAGAAATTCTTGAAAAAAAACTTTTGCTGTGTTCGCAACTTTTAATAAAACATTTTTAATGAAAAACTTCGCCACTCTTCCCAGGGGAATCCATCCCAGCCAACAATGCCAAACATTTCGTCGCGTTCAGATTGTTTCGAATTCATTTTTCCAGTTTCATTCACTGAAAGAAAAGTAATAATCGCAATTTCATAAAGCCTTCTTCTTCATCTCACAAGCAGCTAAGAAGTAATTACCTAAATCCTGCCAGACTTGCACGAGTAAAACCGTGGCGTTGATGATAGCGCCGGGCAAATATAGTTGGCGATTAAAATTAATGAAGTATAGGCGAGTGTGAGAATATGCAGGAGGGTGAAAAGGTAGACGATGCTCCTCATCGCTATGGTTATTAGCAAACTTGCATCCTAGTTGGCAAGATCGAGCGTGTTTTTCATCGACCTCACGGCGTCTCCTCTCTCCTCGACGTCGAGATGCCGAACTCAGGAGGCAAGAGTGCAGCCGTTTTTATTGATATTTCACAACACAATCTAATATAGGCGAAATTAAAATCTGCGTTGAAAACCGCTCCCGGGGGAGGGACGTGCAAAAAGTTTCGCTATTGGGAAATTGGCTGCAAAAATCTTTTAATTAACGCGCGGCGATAGACATATTAATTCGTTCCCGGTCTCGTTGGCGGCAATGCGATTTAAGTGGATATTGTTTTTTGAGACAATTTCCTCTGCAAAAACAACCAGTAAAAGTTAGGAATAAACAGTTCAACCGGGTTGAAAATATCAAAGAACGGCGAAATTTCTTTGGTGTTTTCTCGATAAATACCTAAACGCAACAGTAATGAGTTGTGCAAACATACGTAAAGTTCATAAAGTTCACAAAGGAGGAATTGCACTGAAAGAAA
>WSZQ02025520.1:3602-39329 GCA_019419845.2 Weissflogia rhopalogaster | reverse complement strand
TAATTCTTCTGTAATAACTCGAAAAGTCATTAAGATGAATTAAATATCTTGTGATTTACTAATACTAGTTCAAATTTGGGATGGAATGGAGAAAATTTTATAAGATTACCGAAAATGGTTTCATATTTATTCAGGATCAAAGTTTAAACTTTTTTGAGAAATATTGTTTCTGTGACCATTCGTTGTTTTCCTAAGTTTTCTTTAATAACGCAAAAACTACAAAAGCGGAATTAAATATCAGGTGAATTCCTAAAAGTAGATAAAATTTAAGATGGGATGGAAAAAATGATATACGTTTAGAGAAAATTGTTTTATACTTATTCAAGACGAAAGATATCACTTTGAGAAACTGTGTTCCTGAGACTATAACAACGAATAATCTCAGAAGTAGTCCCTAGTTTTTCTTTAGTAACTCGAAAAGTACTCAAGCTGAATTAAATATCTTGTTATTTCCTAAAAGTAGATACAATTTGGATATAATTATGCAACTGTGTGCGCGTTGTATAATTAATGATAATGATGCTCATATTTAATGATGTTTAAAATTTACAATTGTTTTTTTTTTACAATAATCAGACCAAAAAAAAACTTGGTAAAAACTTTCAACACAAATATTTTTTGAATTCGACAAAACCGTGTTTGTACAATAATATTATGCAAGTTACAATATATCGATCTATCTATCTATTATTCAAATTAAATCTAGTTTCTGAAAAATACAAGCATTCAGCAATGCTTCCACGTGTTTTATAGCTATTAAGGAAAAACTGAATAAGAAACAAATCTCGCAAAATTGCACAATAAACTTAAACAAAATCTAGATAAAATCAAGAAAATTCCTTAATTAGGAAGTCAACAGTATAAAAAATACAAGTTAAACAATATTATCTTTGGTAACCCTAACAACCATCAATTTAAGCCAATTTCCTGCAAGTTCTCGATGCACTCGACTGGATGTGATGCCACCGTAATTACAGTTAAAACCCAGAAACAACTCATAAAAACGTTTATTTCGCAGAATGAGCAAGTGAAGGGTCGATTTGTCTTGTTCGTCTGCGTTTTGCCTCGGGGACTTCTTCTTTTTGAGCGGCCGGTAAAGCAACTCGAAACTCGCCGCGCGTCCAGTTGTCCAAGCCGCTTTTTTCCCGTCGCATTCCCACACCTCACTCCCATGCGAGAAAAACCGCTTGCCACTAGCCACCAACGGACAGAAAACAGCTCCGGCGCCATATTCGACTTTCTACCATTGTTGATGTTGACATTGTTAGAGACGAATGCATTGTTGTCGCGGCCTACGCTCCCCAGACACGCGTCTCGCATTCGGAATGCCAACACGCCAAGCCGTCCAAAGCTCGTTCCAAACGCAGCGGGCTGGCAGAGTCTGGAACGTCGGGGGACAGTAGTAGCGGTGGAAAACCCAGGACCACTGGCAGGAAAGACTTCACAACATCCTCCTCAGCCAACCTCCTACCACCTCCACAGTCTCCCTAGTGAGTAAAACGAATAAAAGTCAAGGCAGGAAAGCAAGTTATCTACTAGCGTTGCTCCAAGTCCTACTAGGTCTAGGTAGACGATGCCGACGCTCGTCGGCGATAAAAAGGAAAAATGCACCTATAAGCGCGTATTTGTATGCACTTTGCGCAATGTGCCTCCAACAAATGAAGTACTACCGCACTGAAGTACGTACTACACTGGAGATACTTTGTAAACTCGTCTGAGAAATGCATTCGCGGCGGCAGGAAGGGGGAGCCCTCCCGGTGGAGAGAACGGCTTCCCACAGGAGAGTCTCTTCAATTATTAAAAACGCTAGAGTGGAGCCCAACCTACTAGTAAATAGCTATTGTTGGCGTGGCTTCTCATAGATCACTTTGAATTTTTAACTTGTTTAACTGTGCAAACGAAAGATAATAGCTAGAGAAAAATATTACAGAAAGAAAAATAAGGAAACAAAGGGAAAGAAGGAACAGCTTTTAGAAAAAGTTACTTTGAACTATACGAAAATCTCGGCAAAGATTGCAGGAATAATTTAATGCTTTTAAATTGTCTTCTTCTCTGTGAAAACAGGTAGTCAGACATTCCCCCTAAGCATCTGAATCTGATGACTAGTCTGAGACACAAGTAAATATTTTATGGTGTTCATCAAACTATTGCTACTATATATTACGACTTATGTTTAATTCCGAAAAGGTGTTTTGGGTTTGGAAACTTAATAGCAAATGACTATCAATAGAACATCAACACTTTGCTATTAGAACCAAATTGCAACTGTAACCACATCCAGATCCTTTCAATGTTTTTTCACAAGTTCACATTAAAACCATGGTGTAATCCTCAGTCAGAAACTTAGTATTTTACTCCATGCACCCAAATTTACTAAAGAAGTCATCCTTGTAAGAACATCTCAGAAAAGGGTGAACATACACATTTCAAAGGCTCTCCAGGTCCCGACCTCTCCATTAAAGAGAATTCTTTCTTTCTTTCTAAGAAACACATCTTAGAGTGAAAGGACATGGAAGACGGAACAATTGTAAAATTTCAAGATCTCCGTAAATGAATTCCTATTATAAACATATATTCCCTTCAGAGCAAAAATCAGCATTCTGAGGAAGCATTCAGAAGAACATGTAAAGACCAAGGGTTAAATCTCATCTTAATGACACTTAAATACTAACGGATAAAGTGGTCTTCAGGAGGTCAAAATTATGTGCTCCTTATTCAAAGTCTCCTCAAAAATGTTCCATACCTCTTCGTTGTTTTTCCTATCCTACCCTTTTGAAGTAAGTAAGCTTAAAAGGTCAATCAAATTTTGTTACAGTTACCTCTTTCGAGATTAGAATTAAATGGAAGACCAAAGAATAAAAAGAGTGATTTTAAGGGGTTAAATCCACACTTTTCAAATTCAATATCAAAATACACGCTTGTTGACTTTATTTCTCGAACAAACATTGAAATATTCGTACATAATACACCAATACAATTCAGCTCCTTACCACCACCACATACGAGAATGCAAAATAATGCGAGTTTCAGTTTGGAAAAGTCCTGGTCGCTGCCAGAAGGGATTCTGACGGAGTTACGCCGACTTTGCCTGCACCCTGGCGCTGGTGGCCACCCAGCGGAATATGTATGCCAATTCCAGGCCGCACATTGTTAACCTTCAGGTGGCCACGGCCAGGCGAACCGCCCGCCCGGCATTCGATTGCTTGAATCGTTTCGCATTGTTGTGCATGCTCCGACTGGGCGAATGCCTGGCTGCTCCTCAAGGCACGTTGCTGAGGGGTAGAGGTCCCGCATTCAGAACACGTCAAACATGGAAATTCGAAATGCGTCGGCGTCGCCTCCACCACCATCCAACCCTTCAACCCCGTCGGGGTTTACAACAATTCAACCCAAACGCACCTTGTTGAATGTCGGTATAGTGTTTATTCTTAGAGCTCCTGCGAATTTCTATTTGAGGGTTATCCAAAGGGTTTTGCAAAAGTAGTATAAAATAATCGAGGTTAGTTCACTTCAAAAATTATAATCAATAATCCTAGAATCATATTTGGTCATCTTTTACAAGCTTGGAAGATGACTATCAGAGTTACCTTAGGTTATTTTCTTTTAGCATGAAACTAAAATATAAAAAATCAAGAGGTGTAAATAAATTTTGGTAACCCTACTCGACGAAATCCATTGAATACATGAAAACTAAAGCGATTGTGCTCGTAAATAATCGTCGGTGGGTCCAGCAGGCACTTACTTAACGTCCATCTTAACTGAACTCCACAGTGCTGCCTGCCTCTGCTGCTTTGCAGGAACGCGAGGCCGAGAACAAACGCTTTCGACTTCCTCTCAAAGTAGATCATTGCATTGTTGTGTATTGTGTGGTTGCCGGCTTCCGACAACACTAAATACACACTTACACTTTAACCTCCACATGCCGCCCTTCTCCGGTGTCTCTTCTCGCCGTCGTTCCCACAACTGCGGCAACAAATAAGACATAAACTCGGCAGCATCCAAAGAATAAAACAAGCTATACTTTCGATTCTTTATCCCACCGTTCCTGCTAAATGGGAGCCAACCAAGCTAGGCCAACTCTGGCATGTCTGTCTACACTTGGGCGCTAACTTTATACGCCGCATTATCGAAACTAAAGTGTTTCGTGTTACCAAGTTACCAAGGCTAGAAAGGCGCTGAGTGCTGCTCTTCGCAGCCGCCACCAGCTACTCGCAAAGTCCACTCACGTAAAAGGCGCGAGCATTAGGACGCATCGACAGTACATCCACATACACAGATATGCAGGTATACAGACAAGCCAGACAAGGAAGGACGAGAACGTTTGGTGCCATTAAGTTTTCCACACTCTGGCTGATGTTAGGCTGCTATGGTGGGAGCGGCTGCAGCAGGTTAACTACACCCTACTGTGCCATCGCGCACGTAGATGTTGTGATGTAGGTGTGTGTGCGTCGGAGTCGGAGGGAAGGGCGCGTGTTATCGACATTCCGGGATCAAATTACACGATTTACCACTATAATGCCGATGGTGTTATGTAATTAAAGCGCCGCCGGGCGGCGGTAATCACGCGTAAGTTACGATTGCTTTGCTTTTGTCTGGAGATTGCTGGTGACTGAGTTAAACTCGGCTTTTCGCTGGATGTATGGAGATATGTTAAAATTTGTCAAGCATTGTCTAATTCGACTGATCATATATTTGTGAAATGATGAATAATGCCGAGAATGTTGATTTTACATATTTTAAATAAAACAATTCCATTGAAAATTTATTATTTTAACAGAGTGTCACCTGAGAAAAAGTAAATTATTTAATAGTTTATCGACTACATGAATGTATATTACTATTGTAAGACACTCTTATTATTTTTAAATATATATCGAATTCGCAGATATTTATTTATTTGTATTCGAACGGTGCCGATTCAGCGCTCAACTGTGGTTCCTGTAGCACGGTTGGCGCCTCAAAATTTCTAACTCACAATAGGGGTATTGAGGCCGAATTTAACACAAAATGCAACAGAGCGCAATCTACAAATGCCTCGAGTGCAAATAATAATATATACGTATAATATTGTACATTTGACTGAATGATTTAAGACAAAAGTTTATCGATATTGATAAATATCAAAATATCGAAGGTGCAATATTGATAATTTAGCAATATTCTGATTTGGATCATCAATGCTGGCGCTTCCATTCGTCTCTTCGATGCAGTCGACTGCTCTCCATCGGGGGGAACCCCCTCCCCCGATGTGATTCACTGACCCACGTCTGGAAATCCCATGCCCGCGGGTAGGACGCTAATGCAAGCGTTACTAATGCATATCGATAATTCCAATATCATCAAATATTTGGGATTAGAAATTGACAATTGTAAATAGAGAAATCGAAAAAATCGATATTTCGTCTACCACCATACATGCGCTCCACCAACACGTACTCTGGATGTGAAGGAAAATAATCAGCACGACAGCAACAGATACGGATATACGGATACCGAATAATAGTGGTACCTACTCACCACATATGCAATTTACACAGTTGGAGCCAACCCCAGTGACTATCAGATTAAAACTCCCGAAACAAGCACATTGGCGCGTTATTTTTCAAATTACCCGAACGGAACATTTGTGCCTACCTTTGGACTTTGGCCCATTTTTAATTTGATATTTACAAAACATTTCACCAAGAAAAGTTACGAATATCTCAATAAATATTTTTCACACTTGTAATTATTTTAACATAATTAAATATTTATCAAAATACAAGTAATTTCCGAATAATCATACTTTTATATCCTAGAGAACATGCATTTCATCAAGAAAATGCTAAAAATATATGGGTCATCATTGTGCTTCCGTTTTGTATGCACACCCGCATAAAAATCCAAAACTCACGGGGCGGAAGAAAAGCAGCACACTTGCCGAAAAATACAAATGAGCGAATTAAGTCGTTCGGTCGCATGCAAATGGCGTTTATTTGCGGTATCAGCAAAGCGTAATCGGCCATAAATACGCGACAAAAGGGCTGCAGAGCGTCGCGTAAAAAGGCTGCCGAAACATATGAACGCCTGTGCTTATCATAACCAGCGTGTGGTGTCGTAAAGCGACCCCGAAAAAAATACGAACCAACCATCGAGGAAAAATCCCTGAAAATCGGCGTCATACCACCGAAAACATCAAATTCTAGCGATAAACTAGCGTATTATACCATATTATGGCGCACAACGATAAAGTTGCAAATTTATGAAAATTAGCCGAACGGTATTCACGCGTAAATCCATAAATATTCTCTAAGGCCCCAAGGTCGTAGCATTTGAATGTTATCACTCAAAAAGTGGTTCGATAAACAGAATTTCTTGTGAAAAATACAGCATAACAAACAAACACTTTCTGATAAATCGCTTTATGCATAAATTGTTGCTAATCGTTTCAAATAAATTATCGTATTGCAGTTTTATAATTATAAATATATGGACAACCCTTGATAAACGCAGCTTTGATATACGTGGTTTTAGTTACCGCGGTCCAAAGATTTCAGATTGCTGAACTGAACTGTTTATAATTTTCTAGCAGTTTCATTTTAGGTCAATTTTTAAACGTGAAGGAGAGTGTAATAGTAAATACTGATTAATCTTTCGACAAACACTTTTTTAAAAGTTATATCTTTACTGCCACTCATTTAAAACTTCAAAACTTAAAAGAGCGACCAATATTCAGCATTTGAACTTTATTTAGTTGTTAAATAAATGAACATGCAGACATTTGTCAATAGACTGCATTTTGTCACAAACAATCAGTCACAAAAAATCACATATAAAATGTTGGTAAAAAAAGCTTTTATACTTCTACTGATAATTCATCCTTATTTAGCTCTCTTTCACAGCAAAAACATTTCAATAGATTTACAAATTGTGTTGAACTTTAACTGTTTATTTTCTAGCAGTTTAATTTTAGCATGAATGGAGTGATTACTTGATAAGTCAACGGATGTGTAATAGTAAATAATAATGAATCTTCCGACAAACACCTTTTTTACCAAGTTATCGTATTTGTTCTGAAATTTATATTAGAAAAGATAAGAGATACAAAAGAACAATAGATAGAATTTGAAAAGTAAACCGTTGTATAAAGACATGTTTAGCCTAAACACAAAGCAACAAACAATTACATGATTTATTATTAGTTTTCTGGTGATATTTACACGCATATAAAAATGTATAATAATATATAACAAACATATAACAAATGAAATATTGTACTGGTTATATATCAAACGATTTTATTGCAATAATTTATTTAAATAATCATTTTAACAAACAAACAAAAAACAGCGAACCTGTCGTATGCTGAATAACTTATTTAATGTAAATTGATTATAAAGGTCAATTTACATTAAATAAGTCAATAATAATAATAGTAGTAGGACCTTTATGGGCATTCATCTTTAACACCATTTTACATTTTACTGCTAACAGACTTCATAAAATAAATAAATAGAAGGAAAATATAATCCATAACAATAAGACAAAATAAAGTAAATAAAGTACATTTGCAAATATCATGATTTTTGAAAATACTCAGGTTTTCGGAAACTCTACATATGCTTCGCCATACGTGGTATTTCATCCCACTCTCCCTATTTGGCCATCTCTCCTCCGCTTCCATTTCTCCTTCACAATTTGCCTCGGTATTGAGACCCTCTCCCCTCCCTCTCCCATCCATTCCCTTACCTACCTCCTCTTACATCCCAAACCATTCACCCCTTCGCAGACACACAGATGCTCCCAGGTATCCACCCCACCTCGTCATAACACACATTCTATATATTCGTTCCCCATCCACACCTTTCTTGCTTGTTCCTCACTCCCACACCATGCCCTGGCCATAACCTGTTTGTCGTCGGCGCTCATTATTTGCTTGGTGATATATTTTGGCTTCTGCCCGATGACCTGCATTAGGCTGTACGCGGGGTTATACGAGCTGTTACTTATGTTCTCCTGGCGCACCTGTTCTTCCATCTCTCGACCCCTTTCACGCACCATCCATTCTAACGATCCCCCTTCACGCAATATTTCTTCTACCGCTAATTCCGACAAACCAACATGCTCATACTCTTTCCTTCTGTCCACCCTCCACCATTACCCATATGGGTATGGGTACCCATTTACCCATAAAACACTAATAAAAAGAAAAATAAAATAAACTATATCTATAAATCGATAGTGTACGCCTTTTCCTTAAAAATACTCGAAAAACTAAATTTCAACCACAAAAAAATATATGGCGCCAAATAAATAATGATAAAACGCTACTAAAAGCAAATAACTAAACGCAACGAAAATTTAGTGCACAACACCAAATCCAATGTATGTTTGTGTTTTCCAAAATTTTCGATATTTATATTCAGCTTCGAAAAAAACCGTAAAAACCACGTAAATACGCTGCGTTTGCATCCGACAATCGGTGCTATTTGCGTTTGGCGCCGTGTTGCATCAGCAGTAAATTCGTGTGTAACCCTGAATCGTTATCATAATAGCGTAAAATGTATTTATTTACATCGTATTCTCGTACTATCGAAACATTTTACGCATTTGAGTGCAACGCGCGCGTGTGTTGTCTATGTCACGCGCCGTCATCATCATCGTTTGTCGCTCGTGCATTTTCTGTTTGGCGGTTGGTTGTGGTCGAAAAATCCACGCCGTGAACTTTAACATCCGGAATTTTATGCCGCTTACTTGCTACTTTATTTCGTATTACTTCGATGCATACTCATTTTTACATTAACTTAACACAGTTACACAGTAGCATCATCTATTTGTGCCCATGTGAATGTGTGTAGGGAGGGGCGAAATGAGGGGAAAACAGATCGGTTATGTCATGTGCATGATGAAAATGTGAAAATGCGCGCATATTGCAACTGGAAAATGAACGAGTTAAAACTTTTATCACATACCGAGATGGAACGGCACATTTCATTGGAAAGTTGGAAAATTTTCATTTCAGGTGCAATTTACACTTTAATTTGTAAATTATAATTGATAATTTTATAATTATCAATGGTAATTATATTTTTATGAACTATTTTATGTTTTTTTTTATGACATGACATTTTAATATATAATTCTTGTTGAATTTGAATAGTTTATTACTTGTTAATTCAATAGTAAATTTTAATATACGTCAATATATTGTTTAATGTACTTCAGTTTACCATATTTTGAGTTTGCAGTCGTAAGTAATCATTAAATTTCTGACGAGTATCCGGACGTTTATTAATTCACCATTATCCCTTAATTTAAAAGAATAAAAACTTGGTAGAATTTGCACGACTTTCTCAGGTACTATAACTCATAACTTTTTGAATTACTGATGACATGTTTAAGTTTCTAAAATTTACTTAAAAGTTTCTAAAATTTACTTGAATATTATCCTGAACATTTTCAAGAAAAATTAACTTTTTCTTGAAAAGGCTCGCATGTTTTTGTGCAGTTTTAAATTTAAAATTCATTTTTTTGCATAAATAATCCACCTAAAAATGCGAAACAATATATAATTTGCGAGAAACAATTGATGTCACATTCTAGATAACTTAATAATCTACAAAATGTGCCGTCATTAGACCAAATCGGTTAAGTAGAATTTTGCAGTTTTATAGTTTTGCACTCTATTTTCCTAAAATAACTTTTGTAAGAATTTCTGGACAATTTTCTGGACGTGAACTCATTTGGAACAAAAAATAATTGGTCATTTTAACAACTAATTAACTTGATGTTATAAAATACAAAATACAATATATACAATAAATAATATAAATACATTATTACATTCAACACATTCTTGTAATAATCTGCCATCTAATTCTACTTAAAATAGTAACATTTAGTATTTATCATAGGCAACCAAAATTGCACAAAATTGCAGTTACAATGACGCGTTCTACAAGAGTATTGCATGTACTAGAGCGCGTGGTGCCCATTTTTTCTCTGAATAAATTACAAAAAAAAAACAAAGAAAACAACAGATAATCAAAGTTATGCATTACAAATTGTATATTCACGTATAAAGTTCAAGTTCTAACAATAAGTAATAAAAGATGTATTAACCATGTTATTTAGCAGGAAAATAAATATATTCATACATTCATGAGCATATCACAAGATAATATTAATGTATAAGCAATGTTTCAAACTTTTGCGAATTACAAATTCGAAGAAGCAAAGTTTATTTGCTTCACCACGCAGCGCGCCGCGGCGGCAGGCGACGTTTTAATAAAGATGGAGTGTAACACGGCCGAGAACAAGGATAAAAGGATAATGGGCATCAATATTTTAGGCAATTTGTTAGAATTAAGGAAGCAAGGCCCGCAAGTTTGTTCTTGTTTGCCGCCGTGGTGCTCAGTTTGCTGGGAAGCAAATCGCAACTTTTTTACGTGGAGCATTAGTGCGGCCCAGTTTGTGTGTTACCATCGCCCTTACTTCCCCTGGACCACCCTCACCTTCTGCTTCTTCCAAAACGAGAAAAAATATAAATTCCTATCATTACAAACCTCATCCTCTGAAAAACCCACACTTGCCCGTAAAACTAAAGTTTAAGTGGTGCACCATTACGAATGCAAACGAAAAAGAAGTAAACGGAAGTCGGAAAGGAAAAATAGCGGCGTATACGAAATTAAATTAAGACAAAGTGCTCGGGAGGTGCAATGAACACGATGTAATTAATTTGAATTAAACAGGACAGGGTACGACACAAACTGGACATTTAACTTCCTTCCGCCAACGCCCCCTTCTCACTTTCCAGCACGACTATCCGATAGGATAGATATCCTGGAGGCGATATCCTGTTTGTGTTTGGCTTTGCCAACCGGGGAGGATGTTGTCAGTCCGGAAGACAGCGCCGTGGGGTTGGTGGAAGAGTGAGGGTGGAGGAGGGTAGCGGTAGCGGGTGTCTTTCGCGAGCAATTTGTCTTCCGTAATGGAACAGTCAACGGAACGTTGCGGAAGGTTAAATTGCGGCACCGCCCACGCAAGAAAAACGAAGGCGTACCTTAAACTGCACCCCAAACGACCATCCCTTTACTCCTTACCAATCCTGTATTCCCATGTATTCCAGTCTTTCGGATAAAGTGTCTAGAATAATCCAACATTGCGTTACCACCCCTTTGGAATCAACCAAAGCCTTCCAGTGTGATGGAAAGATAAATTGCGACAAAGAAGATAGTTCATAAAAATTCAATCAATTCTTATTTTTTCGTTTTTAATACAATGAAACTTACTTATTCGGAACTTGATAAATAGAAGCTCTGAAATTTACAAAATTTTGCAATTCTTGGAAAATGATAAACATCCTCTCATAAGAGGACATGCAGGTCGCATGTGAATTTTATCTTTCTCATTTACAAGAAGCACCAAACACCGTGGCATTTTTGGCGACATTTAATTTCATTCCGCCCTCACGAAAAACGTAATGAAAACAGTCATTCGCCTGCCGCAGGAATAAAATTTCCTCGTCGGGGTCTTTTCATCTCGAGGCGACCGTGCCGACCATTTGTAACCCCACCTCCTCACGCCCCTCGGGCAGCTATACCACCCATCGTCGACGAACGCCCCGCCCTTCTCTCACACTACACACCACCGTCCCACAATCTCCACCGCACAACCGCCCCCGGTGAGACGTCGCAGTGTCTCATTTCGCATGCCGCAGTTGGTGGCAGGCATTCAGCGAGAGTAAATTGAAATGCAAAGCGCGTAAAATATGCAGGTATAAATATAATTCGAAATTATAATTTCATATTGCGTCTATTTACCACCTAGTTACTGGCCCTTTCCACTTTGCCGAGGGAAAAAGCAAACAAAAACGTCGAGAAGATACTAAAGAACGGGTTTTCATTCCAAATACTCGTCGGTTAATTGTAAAGTTTGATTGATTGCGCAAAGTAATTACATTTTCACAATCGACTTGTTTGAATGGGAATTGGGAAGGGTTAATGGGGTTTGGGTGGAGTTATAGCAAGTTGGGTGGGATGGAGTTACCGACGGTTGGGATGAGTGAAATGGTTTACCGAGAATCACAAGCCGCCACTCGGAAGAGCAGGGGAAGGAAATGTTGTTGTTTTTCTGGATGTGCATGCGTTATCATATCAAGTATATTCGACTCTCCCAACGCAGTCTCCCTAACTCCCACTTTGAAAATTCGGGGCACGCCTGCCAGCGTCCGCTACCACCATCGCCGGACACAACCGGGATTGTTTCGGTTTCATCTGGCCGCGTTTTCCAATTTATTGCAGTTCATTAATGTTTACGCTGAAATTGCTCGACTCGCCCCCGAAAACTCGCGCACACGGCCTTCATTTATCTTCGCAACTGCCGGCCCCACGCCACTCCCACGACTACAGGCACCATGCCGACCACCAGAGCAACCAGTTTATACTGATGCCAATAAAACTTATTAATTTTGCCATATTTTCCGAAAGATTTACTGTGCAAATCCGGAAATTGAGTTATTGTAATACACGATATAGAAAATCTGATACTAAAACTAACTTTTGAATTGAAATCTTTATTATGAAATCTTTAACAAATGCGATTGTAATAAAAAAACAAAAATTTGAAATCCATTTATAGAAACGAGAAGACATTTTCTGTGATTCACTATTAAAATTAACAAAAAACAATGATTTCAAAACATGAAATGTCAAAAACCAATACTATCTGCATGAATTTCCATTAGTATTCCACAATTTATGACAGAAACAAACAACAGGATAATAATTAAACCAATTACGCAAACAGTAAAAATCGCATTATTAATGCAAAATACGATTGAATGTTTAATTATGTCCGCCATTTGGCGCTGTAATTAAGAAGCGGGGGTAGAGCCGGGTCGGGTGGATGGTCAGAGTCGTGCATTTTAATCATGCATCGGGACACGCAAAACTCATTAATAATCCCTTTGCAGCGGGTCTCCATCCGCGCGTTTTCCGTGCGATCAGGGGCCAGTAATTAGTTTCGGACAAATTTCGCACAGTTTGCGCGGTCGGCTCCAGCGCCTTGTGTCACTCACAAAACCCATGTGTGCAGTTACAACATAATGCGATGCGAAGGCTGCATGCGCGTAACCACCACATATGTGAAGCGCAATGGTGGTCAAGCACATAAACTCCCAACAGCAGCACAAGTCCACGCATGTGTACGCTAATTATTGGCGCAGCGGTGCATATGATTTGTCGCTTGTTGCGCGGCGGTCGCTGCGTATGATTCGTTGATTAGTTGCTAATTTCGGCAAGTCGCGTACAGAGAGGCTACATTTGGTGGCAGAGGGGATGTTATCTGGACGGAAATTGGTGTAACAGCTTGAAGTTGAAATAGTAGCCAAACTAGAATTTGTGCAGCGCCGTGAGCAACGAATTATAGATTATTTTATATATGTACATACAAAGTGTGCACTTAGTTGCCTACGAGGATTATAGAAAAGTAGAGTAATATTTAATTCTATAGAATAAGTATAGTGTAGAAGAAGCGTGGTTAGCAAACACCAATATAGCTTGCATTTACTTCGACCTGCTACCCCTCCAGGAACTGCTCTGGAGCAATATATAAACGTCGAATACATTAGGTTCTCCACACAGATATTCAGTTCATGCATAAAGGGCAGTCAGGCGGATGAGTTTGTGGCTACAAATGATTTTGAACTTGGAAGTTGGAAATTCCTCTAATCCTATCTAACCTTGCATATTCGTCCGTCAAATATCCCACATTAATTACCCCTCTGGGCATCAGACAAGTATTAGCTGTTCCATGATATAAGACCTTACTTCAGAAGTGATCTACCTAAATTGTAATCATCCTAACTAGACAAATATTAGTCACCACTAGATCCATCATAGAATCAGTAATTCCTTAACTCGAACAACATTTATGTAAATACATTGTATATATGAGCATAAAGAACGTGCATCGTGTGCGTACAATTATTATAGAAAGGTTGATTAATATTCCGTACTATTGAAGAAAAGAGCCTTGTGTGCAAACACCAATATGCGCTAGCTCACTGGTCCTTCTCCTCGACGTGTTGCCCCTTGCCCCTCCAGGAACCGTTCTGGAGCTCAGTAATTTAGTTCATCCAGGTCTTGATACCATACAATCTGATGGCTATAACTTTTGGACCTTAAGAAATTCCTCTATCTATTGTAGTCTTGGATAGTTCTTTAAACAGCATAACTCAGCAATGCCTAGAATAGTCTGTGAATAGTCATCCATTCTTGATCTAAGAAAAGATCCTCTTAAATTATGACCACTCGTACAAGGCCTAATCACCACTAGATCCTAGAACTGCTGCCTTCCAAGAACTACTCTGGAGTAATATAAAGACGGTTTATACATTCAGTTCTCTGTTCAGACATGCAGTTTATCTAGTTAATCACTGAATTTAGTAGGAACTCGTCTAATCTGAACTAGCCTTAGATAATCGTCTGTCAAACATACCAACAAAACTATTCATATTTTAGTGAAATAATTACTCCATGATCAATTCTTGCTCGAAGACGAGATACTTCTAAATTATAACCATTCTAACTAGACCAATACTAATCACTAATAGATGTGCCATTGAGTCAGTAATTCCAACTCTAACAACATCTTTTCAAACTCTAAAGAGAAATCAACTAAATCGCAACCAACTTTCCTGAATCTGCTGTTGGTAATTCTTTCAGCAAGCTGGGCAGGTAAATTTCCAACCTTTTGGTGCAGCGCTAAATTGCACGAGACTCGGAAATTGACATCGATATATTTCACCCTTCTCTCCTCCTTTCGGGAGCATCGCGAGGAACCGGACACAGCCGGACGAATTGCGGGCGAACTTGTGTAACTACGAACGCACACGCCTCAACCTGGGTTTGGGTTTGAGTGCAGCATCCAATAACTTTCGGACCAAAACTACCCCCAGCTCCCATTCACCCAGAACATGCCTCACTCTCCTCGCCAAACTAGCCCACAACCACACTGCCGGATGCGATGATGCCGAGAGACGCAGGAAGGTCCATTCGTACGTTAACTATGTACTTTCGCCGCGCTTGGTTTGCCTCCGTCGTTGCCATCGTGTTAGCATTCCGCTCTCGGTCGCCACCACCAGCCACCAGTCCACAACCATCCACCCAACCGCCATTTCGGTATTCTCTTAGCGAAATCGTTTAGCAAAGTCCGAGAGAGTGGCTAGTCGTGTCCACCAACCAGCCGAGCGGGGGCCAAGGGGTTTTGATGGTGGCACACAAATGGCGCGCCGCCGATATTTTAGGTAATTTGTTAGAATTAAACAGGACGTGCCTAACGAATAATGGCCGGCAGGCAAACCTAACCTAGACCAAACCAGGGCAGCCATGGCAGCAATTTCTTTTTGTCTAACCCGCTATGACTTTACATTCTCTCTGACAAAGAACGCGCCACATGGTGATAAATTTCTCCGTCTCCTTCCATTTCCTTGTCCTCGCGTCAAACTTCAGATATCTTCAAATTAGAACTCCTCCCAGGCCAGTAATGCTCCCACAGAAAATCACAAAAAGCAAAATTTAATTTTAATTCCAATACAACAGTACAAAGAGCAAATTCATTATGCTTTTGTTTCATCTCATTGTCATCAGGTTTCTTTTTCCATCTCACACATATATACATTCACCATGAACAGGACAAGAGTGGAGACGTAAGCAAACGGCTATGCCACCATCACAAAGAATGGAAAGATAACACACCGTCGCTCTCGGGGTCTGCGTTGGATTATTGTTAATTACAGTGAGCGTTTGTCTCGGTGGTGGCTGCCTTTGATGAAGAGCATTCCTTATCAGAGAAATTCATTGCCTTGCCGAGCAGAAATACATACAATGGTAGTGGTGGTGACGAGGGGGTGCGGGTGTACTAGAGGGTGGGTGGTATGAATATGAAACGCTTCTTGTCGGAGATGTCCATTAATATTGTCACAGGCGGAGGAAAAATCGTTAATCCTAAATGTCGAAATGTCGAACCGAATGGAGACATATTCAAAGTGCGTTTGACGATAGAAATAGACTTCGGGGTTTACAAAGGATCGACATCAATATAGGTGCCATCATTAGTATTCAATTAATTACGAATTCTATTTCAAACCTCGTATTAATGGTCAAATAGAAAATGAACAAAGAATCCAACATTATTAAATCTGTTCTGGATTAATGCAATTTCATTTAGGACATTTTTTCTTGGTAAAAATCATAATAACCCTAGGAACTTTACAGAACAGGACTATTTTTAATCACTACATGAAAAAGTCACGAGTTATCACATCTTCCTTTCAACGAAAAATGTTGGCCGCTGTCTCGAATCAAAATAACATTAATTGTTGTATTCAGAGTCATATCCATGAACCTCCTGACTATATATAACTGAGAAAGAAATATCTCATAACATCATAAACAGGGTTATCTAGCCTTGCAAAATTTTGTACTTAATAACACTACCATCAAAAGGACCTGTTTTACAGGTAATCATTTCCGGATAACAGTCTACGAACCCAGAAATAGACATTTCAAAGACTTATAAAGCAAAGCTGGTTATTCCATCTAGGCAAGGCTTTGAAATCGATAGAAAAACTTATCAAATTTAGAGATCGGCTCATTCCATGCTTGTTCCTGAATAATATTAATCCTCGTATTCGTAATTATGCCATGGAAACTTCACAGCTCAAGGACTAATCTGTCAACCCTAGTCGACCATAGGCAAAACTTCAAAAGTAGTACAGTTGACTCCTTGTTCCTGAATAACATAAATCTTCGTATTCACAGTTCTAAGGAACTTCCCTGACCTATCTAGGGTTGAAGTTTCCTGACTTAGTTTCCCTAAAGAATTATTGAATGGAATTAAAAAAGAACATAACTTTTAATCTGGTCTTAACAGTCCATCCTATTCTAAAACCTGCTATCCTCTTCCTTCATCCTTGTAGTTCCCATCAGTTCAGGAATTTGCTCTGTAGGAAACTTCAAATATTCCATTTTATATTCCAAAATTACTCGACATTTTATTAATCATACGCCGATTAAGCTCTTACCTATCAAAAAATTCATAGCCTGACTGTCGCAGACATCTCTTCATCTCCATCCCACAGTGTTCTCCGCCAGCAATGAATAAGAAGTGCTCCCCACTGCCGGCTGTACGTCTCCATTAATTTTGTCGCAAGCATCTGACTTCTTTTTTCCAACACCCGCACCCGTTGAATTATCTCGCCACGAGAAACTTTATGCATGCATAATGCGATCGCTCAGGCATTAATCAATAACGAAACGGTATTTAGTTGGGAGGCCAGCGACCATCTTCCTTCAGACCATTGGCGTCTCATCTTGCAAGGTTTTTCTTACGAATCTTTTTACGCCGTTTCGGAATCCATTTATCAAAACGCATACCATTCACAAACGCAAATTACTTTCCGAAATTCGCACAGTCCTCTCTCTCCTTAGCTATATATCTATAAAACCGGCTTCTAATGATACTCAAGATTACCGGAGCATGCCATCAAATTGCAATTATATTTCCCTTTCGTATCAATATTATTTCTCCGGGCTTTTATTACCACGTTTGCACATACTTTATTTGCAAGCAGAAACAGAAAGAAGCGACCTAGTAAAGAGGTAGGGAGTGAGTGGGATGGAGTGGTGGGGATAAGACTTAGACCTGGCCGACGGTCCGGATACTCTCTCCCGTCAAAAATACGAACCGGGTAACGAGACACGAACGCAGATAAAAGCTGAATCGACAAATCAATTAAATCAACAGACAAATCGTTCTCTCCGAACCCTGAAAGTGAGGGCGGGTGAGTGTGAGAGAGAATGAAACTTTCGGTTGGCCAAATAAAAAAAAAAACGCGCGTTTGATCCACTTTACCACCCGCCTAGCCTTTCTCTAATTTGAAGACTCCCACGTCAATACTAATTTCGCGCCGCGCTCCTTTGATACCCGAAAATGCAATCATTCAATCGGCGATTGAACAAAAAATATGCGAATTTAATCAATTTCCATTCCAACGCACTAAACTTCCTCATAAGAGCCCTCCATAGCGACAGGGACCCACAGAGACAGTGCGAATGGTAGAGGTGGAAAGAGCTAGAGGTCGAAAAAAGAGGAGTAAGCGAGGGAAATTACCATTTGCCAGCGATTTTCCACTCTTCAAACGAACTGAATTTATACGATTTCCACATTCGCGTTTTGCTTTATAACCTCCAAACGTCAAAAACACGCGCGCATTTTGCAACTAACCCACTTTGCCCGCTCGAATGTCGCCAACGACATCTACGCAACGCAAGAGATGAAAGAAACTCATTTGCAAGAAGCACCAATGGTTCGGTCCCTTCTATTCTGCTCTATTTTCATTATGTCCTATTTAGATTTAGATTATTCCAACATGTGCTTCCGTAAAGCGCAAGCCATCTTTTCGGGGTCAGAGGACAGCTCGGCGACGACGGTCCGGAAATTTGCATAAATCGTCAATAGTTGTAATTTCGGGTGGATGCAATCTCCAAGGGCGTCGGTAGTCATGGTGGCCTGTGTGGTGGTAGTGAGGATTACGCCCCGTTTTAGCTTGGCTTTGAGCATGTGGATGAATCTCCTACGCATTTCGCGTCCTTTGGACGTGATTATGTTTGCATTCATAGCGCTTTGACAGACGCGTGTGCTACCTTCCGGCCGGCGCGCCGGCGGCTGTAGGTGGCTGGCTGCCGTCCTTAGTTACGTGCCCCGGGGCCCAGTCGCCTCAGCCTCTCTTAGCCTACGCTTCGCTGGAGGTAAACATTGACTTTAAACTTTGGTGGTCAATTTGCCTGTCTGTATGCCATGGCTTTGTAGAGCTGGTGAACCACACAATTGCTTAGGTCCACTTCGAGCCAAAAGGGCTTCATTGTTTACACTATATCGTGTATACGAGATATGAGTAGATTTAATTATAATATTGTCTGAATAATTATTTGGATTTAAATATTTTAGAACGTCTGTTAATATTAAGGAAACCCATTTTAGTTTTCAAACATTCCCAGAAAACAAGGTTGTTGAATAGTCTTTTCCCTTGGTCCAATTTTAACAAACCTGCCATCTTCTCCAATCTTCGTCGTTTCACCCTAAAATCAATCGCTCGACTGAATTTAGTAAAACTAAGGTACCAGTCTTACTAGGTCCTTCTATAAAGGCGGGGCCTTTATATACTGAGGATAATCCACTTCTATTTTACCGGAGTATAAGGACTTTTCTAACCCTCCTAAATCTATTTTACCTCTCTCTTTACTTCCTTCCCTCGTTCTTTCGTCTCTACTAGTCTAATTTGTCTACCATTTTATATAATATGCTTTATTACTTTTTGCAGTCATTTTTAATCGTTGATACATTCTGATGAGTTCATTCTAAATTGTATCTTCTTAACCAGTAATATTCATTCTACTCAGAACCATATTCTACTACTGCTTTTCTTTCCTTGTGCTACTCTTTTGTCCATTAAGTAATTTACTGCAATCTCTTAAATCCTTTACATATGTCTAGTCATAAGATCAGTTCGTACCTTGTCTCCATCTATCTCTTTTTTCGTCCTTCTGTTCTTTTTGAACCCTTATCTCTTGTTTACCTATTTCTGCTAACTACTCATGTAATCCTCTTATTCAAGATGGGTTCAAATCGTAGGCGCAGACTAGTATGGGCAAACGGAGCCCCTTTTCCCTGGAATCTAGAAACTCCCCTCCGTAGTCAATCTCGTTAATTATCTTACTATGTAAACATCTGTAGAGACTCTCTACCATTTCCTTCCTCCACCAATAATTGATGAATTCTTTCAACTCGAAATTGATTCCAAATGTTATTCTAAAAGCTCCAAAAATAACTTTTCCAATGGTTTTCAATATTTTTCTTTAGAACTGAATTAATTCAGTTGTGAGGCGTGGGAAAATGAAAACTCCAAAATTCGAACTTACTGTTACTGAAAGCCAGAATCATCTGCAATTCATTTGCCAAATTATCCAACAGCATCGAATTACCACTCCCGGGAGAGCGCAACACCATCAAAAAAGTAATTAAATTTATTGTACTCGAATGATAGCCAGGCCCTGGCATGTGCGCTGATCTCTCGCCACCAGTCTCGTTTGCTACTGCTTCAGTTACCGCCGCCAGAGCCAACCGCCACAAGCCTCAACCGCCGCCTCAGCGTGCGCTTTGAACCTTTGAACGCATCTCGCCGCTGCCGCCGCTGCGACGTCTCGGTTTGCATTTGCATTTACACTAGAAATTAAACCGGCACCCGCTGCCGCCGCACGCTATACCTTGTTGCTTATCCATCCCCAGCACTCATACCCGAAACCTCTAACCACCTGCCGCCCGTATACTCGCTGCATACACATGCCTAGACACCCAGACACCCAAACATTCACATACCCAATGTGTAATAGTTTCCGATGGGCCAGGTCTGCCTCATGTTGCCACAACCGCCCGCCCCACCTCCACATCGCTCATGCGGTTACATTCCTGACAGTAGTGGTGGTGGTTCCTAGCAGTAGTGGATGGCAGCCCATCCGTTGTGCGTCTCGGCGGCGGCGGCTGCGGGTGATTGGATGATGGCGCAAGCAAGCATCTCTGCATCCGGCGGCGGCAGGCTTGTTTGTGTTTGCAAGCGCCACGCTCGTTGATGAAGCTGCTGTATATATGCGCGCCGAACACCACCTCAATAGAGCTACCACCACCGTTGCCATCGCGCGCCGCCGCTTGTGTAATGCACACACAATTTAGGTAAACATTTATTAAACATTAAAGCCTACGGTAATGCCCGCGTAAGCTCAAAGCTTCCTGCTGTATAGACATATTCGATACGCCGTACCGGCTTGCACTACCACCATCATCAGCCGCCACCGCCTGCGTCGAGTAGTATTACGCATTTTGTTTCCTCATTTTGTATTAAAAATTAATTATCCGCTTCGTTGGGCAGAGTTTCAGTGTTTTTTAGATGCACTCTATAGTCGTATAGGATATAAAGTTTGAGAGGTATTATAGACAATAAAATACCTACTCATGCTCGTAGATTACTTTCAAATCTTCTCATATTTCATATTTCCTCTTCGCTACGTCTTTGGTTTCTAGTTTATAAACTATAACTCTACTTTTTAGTTTTTCCCTTCCACTTTAGTTTTCTTTTTGTTTGATTCATTTTAATTGATCTCCCCTTATTGCAAATAAATGATTCAGTGGCATCTCTCTGCGTTCAGAACTATGATTTACAATTAGTAAGTAAGCTAAGACTTCGATATTCGAATTTGGCGCCTTGTGGGTAGCGTTGTGAGAAAGAATGGCAACAGTGCCGACTCGACTGAGCGTCGCTTGGAGTTGAGCGTGTTACGCAACCTCAACTCAATCTTACATGTGATGAGAGAAATAATATTTTAACTCCTGTCATTGACAGCCTCTTCTGTTCATCATGTTCGTGTTTCTAAAATCAATTATAGTAAACCATAACTCTTCTATATTTTGTTTTAAGTTTTATAACTTAAATTTTCACCTATTTTCGCACAATGTTGCCAATTGTACTCGGTAAACATATTATATTCCATATTTTCATTTTGTTTCTATTGCAGTATTGAAACTCAATTATCTACTTCCATGAGCACGGTTTTATGTTTTGATATACATAAAGTTTGAATTATTATAGACAATAAAAAACACACTCATGCTATTTCCTCTTCACTTCACGATGTTAGGATAGTCACCACATTCAATACTTCCTTGTCATCAATTCTTCTCATCATCGATATCCATTTGATTTTATTTTATATTTGATATCCTCTTCCTCCACGACGTTTTAAAATCGACATTGATTCTATGGTGTTTGGTAAATTAATTTATGGTATCTTTTGTTTCTTTTTCAATATTAAGCATGGTTAGCAATATTAGGCACGGTTTTGAAATATTTGCAGGTTATGAATCCCTCCCCTTCCTGCTTTCCAATTCCATCCCTCTATTTGTGTCTAAATTAGTGGATTTTTACAACTCTCTTTAATCTTTAGCAGTATTAGTGGATTACTAGACCACTACCGCATTGATATTTCTCACACAGTCCTACCTGACATTTTGTATATATCTCTTGTCTCACCTTCATTCTATAGACCAGCTGTTCTCAATAAAAAATGAGATCCCTAAAAATTGTTCCAAAGCTCGCGAACCCCATGTGTAATTGGGATTGAGACTATTGTTTATATATCCGAATGGGGACTCTCTTTTTAGACTTCACATTTGCTCCAAGGAAGACCCCCGACTATTTTCATGATCCTATGAAACTGCTTCGTGGTCACCCAGGGGATGGCAGTCTTCACTTTAAGAACCACTGACGTAGTTTTCTATTTTCTAACCCTGGGAAAACAATTTCTTGACTATTCTGTTCTATTTTCACCTTCCAATCTCCTACGTCAATTCTCTATGTTTCTTTTTACATTACTCCTTTTTACTGTACTTCTCATTACTGCACCTACTCCATTACTATCTTCATCCTTTGAATATATTCTATTTTCACTTTCTAATCGCAATTAACGACTGTTCCTACCACCAAAACTAAAATCCCTACACTGATATAACATTTTATTTTCTATATGCTAGCTTTATGATTTTTTTCTTCGCTTGAAATTTAATATATTTCACAATCCATCAAAAAATAAACGAAATAAAAAGAAGATTTCATTTTATATTGCACCAACAAACAAGAGAAAAAATCGCAAATCCAACGAACAATGTATATTAAAACTAAATTCAACTTTAAATACTGAGGTAATTGAATAATAAAAACCGAAATTTATATATATTCCAAACTCATAACGAAACTTTAATTTCTTTATCTATGCAGCGAGCATAGTAATCTTCGTAGGCAGTCCGGTAGGAAATTTAAAGCGCACTGGAATTTAGTCGAGGGATTCGCGGTTTGTGATTTTATTATTATCTATTTTTGTGCAAGTTGCACCACCGGCACCGACGCCGCCGCAGCCAAGCCGCCTCCACCAACCACCACCACCATCGCCGCAACCTGGATAATCTAATTTCCCGGCTCTGTCGCTGGCGCGCAAAGAAATTGGTATTACGCTATTACGATATTGCGTTGCTCTATTTTTATTCTTATTTTACTTATTTTAGACTCGAAAATTTATAATTACGCTGGCTTTTAGCAACAGAAATTTCATCTGGTTAATAATGTATGACTTTTTCTCAATTTTACTTCGTTACTGACTATTATACACAAAAACGTCACTAAACGATAAAAAATGAATAAGCTAAACATAATTCGTAAAATAGAACTTTAGGCAACTCAAAAGTTTGGACATTCGAAAATTTACAGGAGTATCCGATGATTACCGATTCGTCTTCCGAAGACCGCGAAATTCAAATTATTATTAAAACAACACACGTTGTTTGGGCGTGCGAGCCCAAAACTCCCCCATCGTAAGTGCGAGGTTCCCGGTGTGTAAATCGAGATATTCTGGCGCCACGGGGTGAGTGCGTGGTACCGTTATATATCACGCTGGCGAGAGAAAGAGAAGGTGTCATTGCGGCACCGAGCGGTTGTAGCTTAAGTTAGTTTTTAACATTTGAAAATAAAGCAGTCTCAAACTAGAATCCGAAGCGAAAACATCTACTCTATCACACAATCCTCAACCTCGTTCGGCTAGTATCGTTCTTGGGGCTCACCAGCAGTCACGAGTTTCTCTTGCGTCACCTTCCACAAGAAGTGCAAGATTCTAGTGATTACGAAATTATACACACGTGTTCTGGCAATTTTCACCAGCATTGTTCTGCAAATTGCATTCAATATAGTAATATAGTATACTCGATTAAAAATACAAAGTCTATCAACCGTTGTAAAAAATTCGTTGTTTGTTAAAAAAAATTCACTGTTTTAGGGATATTTCACTTATTTTCTATGCTGAAATTACATTCTACAAACATATTTGTTATTTTCCTCCGTTTCACATTTCATCATTCTGGAAAATGAATAAACCAAACAATGAAAGTCGATGAAATTCAACTATAGGTAACCCAAAAGTCCGGACGTTGGTACGTTTTCGAAAGTGTCCGATGATTTCCGATTCGTTTTTCCAAGCCTGCGAAATTCAAATGATTATTAAATCAAAACACATTTTTGTGTCAATTTCACTAGAATTATTCTGCAAATTGATTTCCATATAGTACAGTAGATTACAAAACAAATTCTATCTACCGCCGTAAAAAATTGATTGCTATTGATTGCTTTATATATATTTCACTTATTGTCGATTAAAATTTTACACTAGATTCGATTTGCTGCATTGAAAATACATTCTGCAAATTTATTAATTTTCCTCTATTTCACGTTTTACAACACAAAAACCTGCGCTAACAAGGGGAGGGCCAGGTCGTGTCATCTCAGATTTTAATGAAATTTGGTAGACGTGCAGAATAGGCCTAACAACAATGCCTGTTAAAGCGAGACGATGCACTATCCAGGCATTATCCTTTAAAAGGAGTTGTAAAGGAGTGATATATGAATTCAAGTTTATATATCTTATCGGTGAGCGCTCGGTAAGTAGTTCGATGTGGCCCGGTTGGGGCGAAGCAGATAGTCTGCGGATCGAGGCTTGTTTTTTAATCTTTTTTTTATTCGATTTTTAAATATTGTAAATTTATGTAAATGATTTCAATTTACAATTATTATTAATTCGTTAACAGTGTTTTCACAATATGATGGATGATACATATTATGAAAACAACCAAAACATACATTTTTCGAACATCTAGCGAATTCAATAAATGATGTATTTGTACATTTACTTGGAATTTTCAAATTTTCTATTTTTTCACTAGCGTGCGTGTTGATGGTTTGCCACGTAATTCATACAGCGAATGATGTTAAAGTCAAACTTTAATTTTTTTGCGGGCAAACAACTCAAAACGGCGTAAAATCCCGTTAACATAATTTATTTCTATTTATGTACTACATATACAAAAAAATTAATTCAAATTCGTGTTGGACAATTGAAACCCTCTCCTGGTCAGTGAAATTCAACCATATCCAAGTCGATTGGTACATTTTCGAACGTATCCGATGATTTCCGATTAGTTTTTCGAAGTCTGCGAAATTCAAATGATTTTTAAAACAACACACTTTTTGTCTGCATTATTTTACAAATTATTCCGTCAATTACAAAATACAAATTTGATCAATCGTTGTAAAAAAGTGGTTGCTATTCATTGGTTTATGTATAAATAATAAATAATATTGCATTTGGTCCAGAGACCTGGCCATCGACCATACTGGTCCTTCAGCCTTGATTTATTGTTATTGTATGTGTTTTTATATTACATGCTTATTATTGTGATTGACATGTGATGTTGTTGATGTTGCTGTTCCTTGTGTTGAATTCTATATATATGGATTCTTGTTGTGTATGAGTGTTTAGTAGATTTGTCAGCGGTTTTTATCTTTTTTCTTGTGTGTTGAAAGTGGTGAGTTGCGCATATTTGCGATTGTTGATTTGCAGAGTGGCTTTTTATTGTGTGGTTTGTATAGGTGTGGACTAATGTGAATTTTTGAGAGTTATAATTGTGAATAATGGGTGTCCAAGGACTCGAACCTCGTCCGATCGCGTGGTAGGCCCAAGCTCTACCGACTGTGCTGCCCAGGTGGGCGGTTTATGTATATTTAACTTATTTTCAATTAAAATTTTATACTATATCCGATTTTTTGTAGGTAGGTAAATTCTGCAATTTTTTTCATAATTTTCAATTTTAATTCAAGTATAGGCAAACCTAATCCCTTGATATTCACGATATTCAAATTATTATTAAAACAACAAACGTTTTCATCAATGTCGCCACCATTGTTCTACAAATTGCACTCAATAGTTTGCACTATTATGATATAAAAATTTAATCAACCGCCACCGATTGTTATAAACCGACAACAATACAGCACCGATTTTGAATACCATACTATGCTCCACAACCCTTCACACAAAATTTCACCCCGTATTATCCACATCACATATACGATTATTGCAACATTGTGTGAACATGGTAGCAATTCATCGGATAGTCAACCAACCTTACCACGATCAGGCCCGACACACCCAGCTACCAGCTAGAATATATTTGTTTAATTACATGCCGCCCCCTTTACCATGATCGTGGCGGCACGTCGACAAATGTATGCAAGTGTAACTACACCACCCACCGCCACCATTGCCCGCGAATGAGTGATAATTATTCATACAGTTCGCGGTCGGTGGATGGTTTGCATAAATAGTCTGCTGTTGAAGGGGTTGCAGGAGAGCAGCAGGAGCGCTGCGCAACAATGGGTTCACTAGTTGGTTTCACCCACTGCACCCACTCACACTTTGCGTTAATTATACGTTATTAATACGGCTACATTGTGGTTAACTGAATATTTCATTCCTAAACATGCTAGTATATGCATGCCGAGCATGATTTGCTAATATTAATATTACAAATTTGATATATACTTTACATAAATTACGTTGGATTTATTCGGCAGATTGATAATGAATACTTGATGGCAGAAATATACCTAGTAAATATTTGATCAGTGTATGTACCTTATGGTATATTTCATGTATTTAATGAGAAATATGCGTGTGTGAACTTCGGTAATACTTCGATTTATTATTAACGTTGATGAGCGATAGCGGCGTAGTTGGAACTGAAATGATTCGACCCTCAGACGGCATTCAATTATTGATACAATTTGTAGACACGTCTGTACTACCTCCTCTCATCTTTTAAACTACAACTTGTATAACTTTCTTTGCTAACGTTTTGCTTCAACTTCACACTAAATTGCCAAATTTTATATAAACATATATAAAAAAACTGTTCAAATCGTGCTCTTTTAAAAAATCTTGGTATGGGTTCCTTTAAAAATAAACCAGGGTCTATATAATCCAAGCCATTTATGACGTCGGTTATATTTGTTGCAGGGGGAAACCCACTGTCAGAGACGTCGGCGTCGATCGGTCAGTCGGAAGGTGTCATCTAAAAAGTTTCGAAGCCACTCTCTGTATACCTTCCTACCTAAATCAACTACGACTTCTCACCATCAAATCCCACTCTCAAAACCCTATCTTCCTTATCTTTCCAAGCTCGGGCTCGTCCACAATGGAAGTTAATAGGTGACAAATACTTCAGAATATATCAAATTTTGAAGAATTGGTAGGCTGTTCTAGGCCTAATGATTTCCACTTTATATTCTCTTTAAACCATGGCCATTACTTCTGTTTTCCCAACTTTAAAACAGTAAAAAAAAAAACAAAATTTAGACCTTCAACGTCCCAATAAATAAATAAAAATTACATAAACATCCTAAAAAACGTTCCCGAAAAGACATCTCAAAACAAGATCTAAATAAACGTCATTACTCTATACCTAAAGGCAAAAATCGAACCATACAAATCAAAAGACAAACAACAAAAGAATTTGCTATTGTCTCCCAAAGTGGATGCCATTCAATTGGCGTAAGAATCATCAAAGCAGAGCAAAAAGCGGTACAACAACCCCTGGCAAGCTGGCGAGGAACAACAAAAAAGACAGCTCGCCTGGATTATTCAATCGGAAAATAAATAAACGCTTCAACGCACCACGCGCGCATTCTTCCACAACTCGGCACGAAAAAAGGAACTGCACCACCTCCAAGCGCCTTGTATTCTTCTTGTGCGGTTCGCTGGCAGTACAAGCGAAATGAAACTACAAAACACTTGCCGCCACCGCTGCGCCGCCTTTCATTGAAAGCGCTCAGCGTAGCACGGGAAAAGAACAGCCTTTGACGCGCAAGTTAAAAGCCAAAACTTTCGAAATTGAAGCATATACCCACGCCACTAGGTAGATATATCTACAGGGTGAAATGTATGGATGGTGGCAAAACACAAAGATGATCGGGAAGCAGAGATGGTGGTGGGTAAAAGTCTATTGCTACGAAAATACTCCCATTTGGAACTCACTTCTAGTCAGGACATTTGAGCTTTTTTTATGAACGTGAACCTTCTAGAGTCTACTCTTCACTACTCTTCACCTTAGAATGCCACAAGAAGTCGTGGATATTTCAGTTTTGACAATTGCAATCCCCAATTCTTACCAGTGAAATCGTCTTCCACTGGGATCTCATCATATACTGGGAACTCCTCTTCCACTGGGATCTCCTCTTCTACAGGAATTCCTCTTATGCTAAGAACTCTGATTCTAATGGGATCTCTACTGTTTTTTCCCAAACAAATCTTATCTTCGATGCAACTATCACTTGCAATAACATTTCTTTCTTTCAACTATTTTCTCCTCCAGTAACTCATAACTTCTACTCCACCACGAATCTTCCTTCTTTTTTGATTCTTGACTCTTACAACTAAATTACTATAGTTATTTCCTATCCCATAGCATATTTATTTCAAATTACTCCACACACTTACTTACTCAACACAATTTCTCTGCGTTTGAAAACTCCTCTATCCTACTAGCCACTCTCCTACGCTAAACATCTTACAGTTTACGAAACACCTCTCTTCCCCGAATCTAGTTGAGGCTCGGTTTACCACGCCTAGGCAGGAAAAGAAAAGCCTTTGCCACGCAAGTTAAAGGCCAAAACTTTCGAAATTCAAGCATGCCTCTATTCGCCCACTGCCACATGCACAGACCGAAACGCAGGGGCGGCCGCCGCAGTCTAAAAAATCTGCCGCCACACAGAGAGAAACGCCAAGGGAAACCTTGCCCTCGTCGACGAGGCAGTCGGCAGGAAGCGAGCGTGCGCGGAAAACTTTTGCCGCCGACGCTGGTGGAAAATCAAAAAGATTTCGCGCCCAGATATTAAATAACGACGCCGGTGGCGGTGCCAGAGCCTGGGTGTTGGTGAAACGTTGGCGGCGGGCGGAATACGAAATTCTAGCCGCCCTCCTCAGAGAAATAGACGAAGCAATGCCAGTGCCAGCGGCAATAGCAGCGACGCAATGGGAAGAAAATAAGAAAAACGCGGCCCGCCAAAAAGGTGGCTGCATCGCGGAAAGAAACTCGCCAGACGTTTCAAATTTATTATCGAAACTAAAAGGAAATTAAAGTCGCGCGAGATACGGCTGTGAACTATGTGCATGTTTTATGGAACGACGCGATGGCGATGGGGGAAAATGACGCAGAAAAGCGAAAAACTCCGGCAAGAGTGCCGCGTCGTACGACGCTTTACAAATTGCATTTTTATTCATCAGCAAACGGAGAGACGCACTTTGCAGTTTAATTAGCGACGTTTAGTTTGCAGTTACTTTTAATGAACCGGTTCGCTAATGTTTATTTTCTTAATATTTATGATAAAATAATTGTCTACTTTTCTTATTGGCTTTTCCTCGTGATTTTTTTATATGTCGTTTTTCTTGCCTATGCTTGTTTTGTCTATTCCATGGAACAGTGGTGGCGAATCTCCCTCCATGCAATTACCATGGGTCAGTCAAATCCTTACCTGGGTCACTATCTGGCACGCAGGTCATATGTTCGCCATCATACTATAAACTAAACTATGTCGATATCATTTTTTGTACAACTCATCTTTTCAACTTCCTCAACTACTCTCCTTTCCACGTACCCCCTTTCTTCTTTTACTTATTTCGACTACTTTATCTTTCCCTTTATCTAAGAGCGTTTATCTTTTGATCAAAGAAATATCAATAATCCATTTTATCACTGGTCTAAGAAGAGGGGACTTCTTTCTTCTAGATCATAATTTTCCTCTTAGTTCAGAGAAGAAGTAGTATCTATTGATGATGGATCTGTTCTGAGGCCGTGGTTTAACATTTCTTTAGTACTTCCACTTTTCTAGACTTGTCGCCTAATGCCGTCCACAGTTCAAGAGTAATACCGTTTGAGTGGAGCTCCTTGAATTTCCTCCGCGACGTATTAAACTCGCAAAACACTATTACTTGTTGTGCAATTAACAAGTAATAGTGTACCTTCTATTTTTCTCATCTGCTCTCCTAATGTTACTTTTCTAGTACTTCAGGAAAATTAAAAACAACAGAACCAAAATGAAACCTAAATGTTTTGACATTATTTTTGCATCACTTCAACACTTAAAAAAGTAAAAACACTCATGTGAAAATCAATTCACAACGTTAAACATTCCCAACAATATTTTCGGCAGTTTTACAACAAACAAGCATCGAAAAATCCCGAAAAACAAACTCGGAATTTTTTGCGAACCCGCGCTGCCAAAAATAACAGGCCTCCAAGTATGCCCCCGTCCATGGTTTACCTCCAGCCTCGCATTTTATTCATGAACGCGCAAGTATAAAAAAATAAACCCCGTGTTTTCCGGATTGATTGTAAACATTCGCCCGTGAATTCTCTCTTCCCGCAAAATTCTCCACATCTCTACATCGGAGACAAATTGGTCACCCCCTGCTCTTGTCCCGTGCAAACAACGCTAGCGCTTAATTTTTTTTACATCAACTCGCCCGCGTCCGATCGCGATTTTCAATTCGGGACGCTCCTACACTCCTCTCTCTCTTTCCCACAACCCCACGTAAGACGAGAGGACGTGCAGTCGACTAAAACAAATAAATATTTGAGGCGCATCTTCAATCATCCCTTTCGTCGTACGTTGTCTCTGGTTCCCTTTTTTGTGTCCAAACCGGCAGCGGAAAGCTCCGTAAGCCGATAACGTCCGCTTTTCTGCAGATGCGATATCTACAACGCACTAGACGCGAAATAAGTTTGAAACGGGGGGTTGGTTGCGGGGGCGCACGTTGAATACTAAAAAATCGCGAGGTTCCTCGACCTAAATGTATGTATGTATGTATGTATGTATGTGGGTGGTTAGGTGTGTGTTTGGTACAAAAAGACGATGGTTGTACGGGGGTATAAAGAGTACGAATTTCGTGGGCTGAAAAGAGGTGTGTGGTGTTCGTAGAGGCGCTGGAGGGGATAAGTTGGACGAGTATTAACTGGGCACGGCGGATAACGTGTAGTTAAGGGAGCTTTTTAATGGCCCAGTTTTAGATCCGGACGGATTTCATCATTCGCCCACGAAGGGTAGGAAAGGGTGGGTAAGGGCCATTAAAGAGGTGTGTTATACGAGTGGTTAAGGAGCACCCGGGCAATAAAAGTCGCAAATGTGCAAGGAAGTGCACTATAATCGTATACCGAACACTTTTGAGTTTTTATTCGAGTTCAGTTTCAGAGCACAATATAAACGTGTTCAGTATTTCCAGATGGAGGAAGTGGAAAATTCTTTTGGGAAGAACAAACATATTCCCAAACTTGTTATTGATTAAGGTGCTCTGGTATTTCAGGTAGCAGAAGAATCCCGCACTATCTCTAATTTAGAAATCCTACTGCGCTGAATAGTTCCAACTACTTTTTACAAAAACCTCTTTTATAACTTTCCTGACTCTCCATAGATCATCTCTTCTCTCGTCATATTAAGGCTTATTACTAGCTATCCCCCCATTTTCTCTTTTCTACCAAACCTTTGGACAGATCGCGCCTCAGGTCTGCTGGACTCCTCTCTTCCATTAACACTAGGTCTGGAACCTTTGACAAAACACTACTAACTTCTCTTTCATGAATATCCTAGTGTTTCCGTTAGAATAGAAGAACCAATGTTTTTAGATTTTGCTACTTTCCCCTTCTTTGTTTGTATGTTCCTCATTTCTTAGAGTCTTATGTAGATTCCATAAGTCCTCCTCTAGATGCTTCTTTTTGCCTGGAATGGAACGCAGCAACCCAAGTACCTACTTTGACTTTTCAGGATCTGTATCGCTTTCCGTCGTCCCTAATCAACTACCTATTCATAACATCTCAAACCAAGTACTCTTCTGATCACTGATACCCTCTATCCACTCCTGCCACAACCCTTCTCTTAAACTATCCTCAACAACCCTTCCCAGCCCTCTTTTGTGTACACTGAAAAAACATTATCTCTACAACGTTTATAAAATTCACACGCTTAATCATAAAAACACCTAATCCTTCAGAGTGAGATCACTAAATTTTCAACTGGCAGGCAAGTGTTTCCCGCTTTCCAACCTTGTCCCCTTCCACTTTTCCACCCATACAATTCGTCGGCTACGTCGGTGTTCGCGTGGAAAGTTGCCGTTTTTTCGCCTTTTTGTATGATTTACGATGCGCAATATATTTAGTATCGACCTGGGGCACTCGCAGCCACCGCTATTTTCATTTACATGCTGCTTCGCATGCATGTTATTCTGTTAAGTACGTTCGCACGACTCGTTGATGTCGTAGAAGAGCGATTATTTCGCTTTATTTTCGCCGCGCATTTTTATTTTCCAACTAAATCTGCGCAGGTGCTCGCCGGGTGCTTGCGACGGTAATCCGGTGACCTATTTGCGGCATATTGTCGCGGTACTTACGTGCATAAGTCAGCTTTCCAACGTGCCGTTGGCGTCGGTGGAGCAAAGTAATTTGCCACGAAAAGAATTACGGTTGTAACTAGACTCACCTGCAAAGAAACCAGACAAATATGGATTAGTATGATAAAGAGGCATTCTGTGAGTGTAAAGATAAGCCTTCGAAATTTTCAAAACGACGTAATTTTCTTCCTGGAAAATCTTTCCCGAACTCATTTTCACCAATTTAGACACTATCACAATTGCTGTAGACCAGGGATATTAAATACTTTAAGAGGATATAACTTTTTTCGTAATTGACTTTTTTGGAATTTTTGGACCAATATTGAATCAGAGAAATCGGCTACAATAATATCAAAAGAACATTCTCTTATCTCATTCAGGACCTTTAATAAAATTATGTGAAATAAATTAGAAAAGAAATCTACTATATTTAATTCAAAGGATTTTTTTTTATCTCAATCGAAACTATTGATAACTCAATTATTATATTAAATAGGCCAGATATTAATTATATTGATATATTTTGCGAAGAAAAATATGTGACCGAAAACTGATAACTCTTTGAAATGATATGTCTTCTTTTGTATTTTACATTTTTGAGACCTCTTTTGCCCTATATTAAATCAAAGAAGTTGACTGCAACTCTAACTACTCGGCAAACCCGTATCAAATACAAAAACATTGATAAAATGGCCAGAAATTAATTATAATAAAATATTTAGCATAAATCTCCAAAAATGGTATTACAAATGTATAAAATAATGTAACTTCTTGAATATTTGATATTTTTGAGATCTGTTTGAGTTAATATTAGGTCAAAGAACTCGACTATCATTACCTCTATGGACAATGTCGTATGTCTATCAGCACTATTGTTAAAATGATCGTATAATCAATAATTGAACAAATGTTAAAACCGACAAATATTGTTCATATTCCTACTAATTGTTTAAATTAGAATTTATTTAATTTAATTGTTTAAAGTAAAAACTGTTATTATACTTTGATCTTGTCTATTATATTTTCTAAACATCTTTCTTATGCATGTTTACATTGTGACCCAAGAGAAATTATTACATCTGCCTAAAAGTACAAAAATCAAAGCTCGACACACGACTAGACTCGCAGATAGCATCAAACAGCCCTTTAAGTCCGCATGGCTTGTGAGCTTTTACGTTTACAGAGGGCGGCAGCGATGCAGAGAGAAATTATGTGTGTTTGCCGTGGAGATTTGCAAAAGGCAACACAAAGCGACAAAGCGCAGCTCGACAGCGGAGAAAAAATTCGAACACGGTCCGTATTAAACCAAACCACCTCCATCGCCCCCTTTTGCCACCCGCCATGGCCGATCTCCTCGGGATGCTGGATGCACGACTGGCGACTGTTGACTGCTTCCACCGGTATAGCAGGAATAAAAACGCAGACCGCCCGAAGCGTTCGCGAAAAAACCAGAAGTAATGTGAAATACTCGTACAGCCAAATAAAGCGCGCAAATCTCAGCGAATTGTTTAGTATTATGTGTGGTATTATCAGAGAATGTGGATTTTCGCGGGGAATTTTCGCGAATGTTTGGAGATTGGATTCGCATTTTTTCGGTTGAAGTTGAATACGTCAAATTAAATTTTGGATATTTTTTTGTTGCGTATTTGTTGGCTGGTATGCTATATGAGTTCATGGAAAACCGGGAAAAACAAGAAAAAGTTGGCATTTCCCACGTTTTTTTTTCGGAGTGTTTACATTTCTCGTTATTTTGTCACCTAAAGCAGTTTGTTCCAGTGTAATTTTGTGAATTTGGGATATGCACAACCATTTAGAGGAAATTGATCCATGTATACCTTCTTTTTTTTCATTCTTAATATGAATTTGTTAGAAAAAAAAACTAAATTTCCTAAAATTCCACAATCTAAACGTCTATATTGCGCGACACTTTATCCTCAACTAAACAGTTTAAAGATTTTTTGTGAGATTCTTTCATTTATTGCCATCTCTCTTGAACTAAACATATTTCTATAACGTACCCAATTTCTAAGCAGTGTAGGTCAGCTCATATAATTCAATATTCCGCAAACACCATCAGCTTGACAAAAATAAGAAGAAAAAACGTTTCATTCCCAAGCAACCAACGTATGACACGTTCACCAAAACCACCATCATTATATGCATAACACATAACTCATAATGTAGCAAGCACAACGTGAGTTGTGTTTTTTATTAAATTTTACTAGTGACAGTTTTTCCCCGACGCGGTTTTCCTTCCATCGATTCAGACTGCGCTTGGATAGAGCCTGTTTATTGACGGCTTGTCGCAGCGACACGACGCGACGTGTCTTGTACATTTTCGAGACAGTCGTACGACCAGAAAACGCAAGCGACAGAACAAAAAGGGAACGGTAATTGCCATCTGCTGACAGGACACAAACGAGACAGTCGTGAAATTCAATATTATCTTCAAACAAGTCAACAAAATCAGCTCAAAACTTGTAAAAACTAAAGGGAAAATCTGCATTTTTACGAGCTCTAGGCCTGCCAGGCTTGTGGGAAAACATTTTATGGTCAATAATATTACCGGGTCGCTTGGCTAATGTCGCCGATGACTGGGCGACGAAGTTTATTGGTTTACGTTCGTTGGCGTAAAATTGGAGCAATTTCCAATAAAAGTAACTACATTCCCGCTTACAAGACAGGTCAATGTTTTCTATTTACTCTAATAGACGCACGCCCACTGGATGAATCCGTCGAGCCGTTGGATGCAGCATAGTAGGTTGAGTGTCAAGTATAAAATGTTTTATTCCCAATTACAATTGATTGATGACCATATAGAAGATAAAGCAACATTGGTCAGATCTCAAATTGGTTTGTTCATGAGATAAAAGTAAGGATTGCTAGGATTAAATGTAAATGCCTTTTGAGAGATGAAATTTAGGCAGATAATTTTAGATTTTCTACCTTTTATATTTCTGTATTTAGATTTGTATCCTTATTATTATTAATTGCTAACAAATTCACCGATATTTTTGTTGAATATAGGGTAATGTTCTACAACTTTTGTAACATGCTTATTATAAGTATATAAATGTAAAGAAATATTAAAAATGTATATGCTCTCTGGATGGTAAAAAGAAAACAAGAAAAAAACATTGGCATTTCCAATGTTATTTCTGGAATGTATCCATATCTCGTTATTTTGTCACCTAAAGCAGTTTGTTTCGGTGTAATTTTGTGAATTTGGAATATGTACATGTTTTTAGAGGAAATTGATCTGTGTATCTTAATTATATTTAATGTTTTTCGATTTTACGTGATTATTTGAAATGTTAAC